>JAIFHY010000130.1:0-188479 GCA_022264835.1 Melampsora americana | reverse complement strand
CCCTCACATGCCTGGCACCTCAAATGCCCTGATTTTTTCATATGCTCACCAGACGATGCCACTATGGCTCGTTTCAGGTGACCTCACTTCAAAACAGCCCCGTGGTGTAGTCAATGTGGTGATGGTGTCTTGCCAGGTCTTACCTTGCTGGTATGTCCAAGATTGAAGGCCTGAGCTAGTGTTCTGCTATAGTTGCCCACAGGACAACTACTCCTCTGCCAAAATTATCAGACATCCCTTTGATGTCCAAGTGTCCTTATAGTTCAGTGGTTCTACGTTGAAATCTTGACATCAACTGAACCTATCATAGCCTAATCCCCTCAGCGCTCATAACATGATTTACATGTAAAGTGATTGGCCTGAGATCTGACAGGGCTTTTTTGAAAAAACTTGTGTCCTTATGAAACTTTTCTCTACAACCTTGATTTGCCTGCACTTTGATAGCAAAAGTTGTGCAGATTGTTTCCCTCTGAAACCTAACACTCTTGGTTTCTCATAAATCTTGTGTGGTTTTGTAGATACATTCAAATTTTGTTCAGGGCTTGAAGCCAAAAATTACCCTATCTGGAGTGCTCTGTGTCCAAAATTTGGGTTTTATTGTGAAATCACAATACCAACTTTTCTATATATCTTCAAAGTCACTGCAGGTATCAACAAACTGAGAGTGGAAGGCTATAGTGAGCACAAATTTGCCAATTTTCATCATCAATGTAGAGGCAAGTTGAAGTTGTGACAAAATGGTCTGTAAGGACACCAATCTTTGGCAAACAGACCTGACAGATTTCAGACCATCTTTCTACTTTACATGGCAGTCCATTGTTTGAGCTAATTAGTAAAACTTATCAGGGACTTTGTTAATTTTGGCCAGACAGGCCATCTTCATACTGGGCACACTTTAGACGTGTATAGAGACAAATCAGTTGTGACATGTGGTACATCAAGAAAGAGTATATGTAATTCATAGTGCTGATTGAGACAGATTGTCTGTGCACTGTGGCAACAGACCATCTCATCATACCTTTACTCAAGGGAATTCCACAAAGGACTGGAGCTGGTATGACCAAGATCTCCTATGAATATCTTTCAGCATCAGATTGAACTGGTACTTGGTTAAGCATTGATTGAGGTGTCCAGCAACTAATCTATAGAGGTTAGGTTTGTTCATCACCAACGCCAATAAACCACTTTGCTTCTTCCATAGCAAAGGTTATCTTGGATTCAAAAGTTATTGGAGTTAATGTCAAGGCAATCAAGGTCCGTTTGATGAAATCTTACACAATCAAGACTTTTGTACACACCCACATAAACACTATTATTTGTATATATGCCTGTACAACTCACATGAAAGACATCAACACAACACTGACAATGTAGATGCCTTGGCTGGGGAATCTGAGGCATCATTGGATGCAAACCCATGTACAGATATTTTCCAAGGTTCCTATAGGCAAATATGCTGACAGTGGACACCTGGCGCAATGTCACATTGCAATTATGGGCAGCAACATCCTGTCACTTGCCATAGTGACTGTGAATCATTGCAAAAAGACAGGATGTTGCAACCATGAGATGTGATGTCACATTGTGCCAAGTGAAAGCCTCATTGCTTGAAGAAACTCCTAATGTCTTCCCTCAACAATTTGCCTGTCTAGAAAAATGCCCTCAACTTCTCTGGAATTTTTTTTGGTGGTATACCACTTGCTGTGGTGGCTGGAAGCTTTTACAAATATTGCAGTATATGGCATCTAGGCTCATGATCCCTCAGACCAACTTAATCACAAGGTATACAGGGTAGCTCTCAAGTTGAAGGTGGCAAAAAATCATGAACCCAGGACATGTATTTCTTTTGGACTCCTCTACTCTGCCTCTTCACAAAAACCTATATGCTTCATGAGGCAAATTCTTTGATTCTTTGCACATATTCTGGTACAATGATCTTGAATATCAGATAGCTCTACTTGGCTTGATGATGCAACCAAAAATGCATTTTTTTTCTTCCCCTGAGGCTTGTGAATACTCCCCAAGCAACCTAACATTGCTGTAACTTGCAATTGACAACTTCTATATTGCACTTGTAGGCCTCTTACTTTGAATGTCCCATGAGGTACACCGTACCAGGATGTGTAGCAACACCTCACAATCTACAAACAACTCATCAAAGAAGTTTTTGTTGTGAGGTGCAGAAGAAAAGTAAAAGATTGACATGATGACTCTTGATCTTTGAGGATCCGATGTGCTTTCCTATGAGAGAATCACTTGCTATTCTTATGAGAGCAAGAGGACGGTTGGGGCAAGTGATCAGAGTGACATATGTGCCCGCAAGATCTCCACCACAGGGTCAATCATTAGAGATTAGAAGACTTTAATGATGATATATGTACCGAAGAGTTTGAGTATAGTTGTGAGTTTGAGAAAGAAAGAAAGAAAGAAGGGATCATACAAAGAAATTGCTATGACATGTACAAAATTTGTAATTTAGCTGATGTTTAGCGATTACTCACAAACTTTACTGAACTTCCAACTTCTCAATTCTTCTCACAATCCATTTCATCATCATCACCATCACCATCACCATCACCATCACTACTACCTCACCATCATCAACTCTCATCATCTTCAATCTATCATCACAATTATCGACTTTTGTTTCAGTATAGATATAAGCCCCTTCCGTCATGGCCTTCTGGCGGTGAGTTTTAAGCGCAAAGCTTGGCTATCCCGCATTTCATCTGCCAACAACTAATCTCACTTCACACGTCATACTTACTGTTCTTTACTCTGCTTTATCATGACCTTAGCTTTGGCTTTCATTCCCAATCAGCTATCGATACCATCCTTTCTTCGTCCGCAGCAAATAATAATGGACATCCGATCGGTGGCTGCTCAACGCCTTCCTCGTCCAATCCTGCTATCCTTCTCGACAAATTACTAGATGAAGATGATTTACTGCAGGAGATCAAGGCACAGCATCCTAAGCTTATCGAATTCCTTGCGACTAAAGAAGTTGTCGTCCGTATACTGGGTTACATATCCGGTGTTATTTTTGAAGATGAGGACGCAGACCGGCTTGAAGAAGAAGGTCGATCAGCAATCAATCATCTCACCATTCAGCCCTCTTCTCCCTTAGATTCGAATTTCACGGCTAGTAGTACTGGTGGTCACCATACTAATACCATGGGAGCTGCTATATTTAATTCCTTTCGGAGCCGTGGGGTAGGCGATAAGTTCAGTGCATCATTGCTGGACGCCCTCGATTCGGAAGGTCGCACACCAGAAGATCGCGCCAAAAATGAGCGGCGCAAGGTCCGCTTCCCTTATCTGTGCTCCGAGATCATCGCATCCGACATTTGGAACGTCACTTCTCAAATCTTCGCAGACGCTCCTCATCATGCTATCCTCACCGGTTTTTGGGATGATGTCCTAAACCAACCGCCAAGCGTCACCGCTCACAAGTCTATACAAATCGGACATTGGGCTCGAACTAACATCGTCCTTTTCAACTCTAAGCCTAATGAGATGATTCGCTTTGTTCTCTCCTACCCAGGACTCATTCCTAAGTTATTATCGCACTTTAACTCATCGCCAGTGGCGGACGTCCTCTTGAAGATCATTCAATGTGAAGCTATTCACGAAGGCATCATCGATTGGCTGATCGATTCCACGGATTTCGTGGAGCTCATCATCAACTTTCTTCACCCTTCTCGTCCAGTCGAACTTCATATCGCTGTTGCCGATTTTCTCAAGAATGTCGTTGGTTTCTGTACAACTAAAGCTACCCCGCCTCAATCGCCAGCAGATCAATCTTCAAAGCCTTCTAACACACATTCTCCCATTCTTCCCCATCAATCTTCGCCATCCAATTCCCCGATCGATAGTTTCAATGCTTTGCATCCCTCTTCAGCTTACACACTTAATGGTTCTGGCGTAGCCGAGGATGGTAAATCTATCACAACTCGACTTATGCGTGAACTTGTTAGCACATCTGTGGTCTCTAAGTTATTGTCTTTTGGCCTCGATGCTGAGATGCCAGAGGAGGAATCCCTAATCACCAAGGAATCTATCACCTCTTCACTGGTTAACTCTCTCTCTATCCTTATTGATCTGATTCGACGCAACAATTCGGATTTCTCGGAAGCTCAGATCCTGATACACCTACGCAAAAACGGTACTGAAACTTCGCAATCTGATCAGGCCAACATATCTTCCCCATCCCCTATCCGGAATCTCGACGCTAAAACTTCACCTTCACCAGCTCCTGCAATTGTGGCTCTCATGGATCTTCTGGACTGTATATCTGATCGCCTTCCAGATCTACAACGGCTAATTCGAACGCCCACCTCTTCAGTCCGGCCGATCCGCACTACTGTCGGCACGATTGTACCTCTCACCCTCGAGCGCTTTCGAATCATTGAGCTCTATGCAGAACTATTACACTGTTCTAACATGAGCATGGTAAATCGGTCCAAGTCAAATGGACCAGTTTATGACCAGAATGGACACTTGATTAGTGGTCTCGAGGACCTGATCGCCGTTGTTTGCTCTGCTCAGCGTACACCGCCTGAGACTACAGCCGATGAGAGTACTTGCCCTTCACCGGAATTGACTGGCATGGAAAAGAAGAACGAAACAGAGGCTACTGTCGAATCAGCCCTTGATGGAGATCAGGGAAGGGATAACACTTTGTCAGATAAGAACAGCGTGAAAGAAGCATCAACAGATGTGACAATCAACGCAAGCTTACCTGGTAATTCAACCGGTCCTTCTAACGATGATCAAACCCCATCGGGAATGCGACTGAAACGTCGCTTTATCGAGCACAAAGTTCTTGACACATGTCTTGATTTGTTTTTTGACTTCCCTTGGAATAACTTTCTTCACAATGTTGTCTATGACATCATACAACAGATTCTGAATGGGAATTTCTCTGGACCTGGGGGTGAGGCTAGCTTAGAGCTCGCCAAAAGCTTATTCGATTCATCGAGGATTGTCGAGAGAATCCTAGAAGGTATCAGTATCAATCAAACCTATGGGTGAGTTCATCCTTCTCGCCTACGTACTTCCCATAGGAGAGCTACTCATATCACTATGCACCTGATTCTCACATAGTTTGATGTCTAATAATGTTCGGCTTGGGAACATGGCACATCTGATTCTTATCGCCGACGAAATTTCTAAAGCACTGGAATTACAATCTGAAACTTTCATCGACATCAGTCGGAGGATCGAATCTAACTCTGAATGGCAACAGTTCTTAGATACGGCAGTAAAGGAGGCTCGGTTGAACAGTCATACGCCACTCGGGGGCTCAGTACCACAACCTGGTCTGGGTCAACCTGGTCCATCTTCGGACAAGAGTTTGGTCATTGATGGTGAAACTTTTCCAAACAGCGGTGGCAGTGAAGGGCAACGGGGTTCAAAGGCTGGATGGTCAATGAAGTCTCCTACACTTGCTGATCCGACTACTCTCCAGGACCAAGAAACCAAAGGTGATGAATACACTCGTTACTTCATAGAGCACATCCGTGCCAATGTTGCTGATCAGTTTTCGTCGTCCTCAGACGATGATGACGAAAAAGGATTTGAAACTGAAGAACCAAACCATCGAGATCAAGATGATGATGATCCTTGGTCGACTGGTAGACCATCGAATACGAGAACAAGTTCAAGTGGTTCCGGTGGAAGTGTAATCTCGAATCCGACACCTTTCGGGTTTGATGACCGGTTTGATGCTCCAAGTAGGTCGTTCCCGACTCGCTTCGGAGCTGGTACCGAGGAGGTTCGTAAGCCACTTCTTGTCATGGATCGACATACCTCATCTTGTTACGCTCGATCTTTGTTCTCTATATCTACGACCTGCCCCTTCTGATCAATCATACACAAAATGATGAAGCTGGCAAGAGTCATTGAGAGTTTTCAGATGGGAGTTGTCCTTTCGTGTTTTGGCGTGAATATTGACGAATTTGTGGTGATTGACACAACTCATAGGATGATAATGATGACATTGGCGGTTTCGGAGACGACTTTGGACCTTTCAGCGACTCGGCTGCCATTCATCAGGCGCCAATCTACGACCCTTTTACGCTCACTTCCTCCTCCTTCGCCACACCGAAGCCCCGCAGAGGGTCTGTGCAGAGTAATATAGAAGATGCTTCAGCTGGGCCCTCCTCCATCACCTGGGATACTTCTGCTCATAGTGTGCAGAAGACACGAACTCACGACTTGGCGGGGGAAGGAGACGGCGGCGGGTTTGATGACAACGACGACGACTGGGGGGAGTTCTCGGGTGCGGCCTCTGAGACGAGATTGACACCGACAGAGCAAGATGCATGGACAGACTTTGACTTAGGAGTCGGTGAGACAGTCGAATGGCCAAAAGCAGAAGAAAAAGTTCCGGTTGTCGGAAATCGATCGAGAGCTGGTTCGGCTTCTTCGCCACAAGAACCATTTGGTCCGGGTGTAGACGCTTTGTCTGTTCAGGCGATCAGGGATGATGGGAAGGTGGAAGTGAAAGTCGGAGATGGTTCGGTAGTGACTGTACCTAAGGATGAGGTGATGAATGCCGTAATGACAAATTCAGACATGGGATAAGATGTACGTAGTTTGTCTACTTTTTTGTTTGACAGACAACAAATGCAAAAGCCTAGATAGCTGATTGAATGTGATGTGGTCTATCATAGAGTCTTTCACATTTCTCTTCCCGCATATTTATTGTATCATGTTTTGAATAGACTATCCAATTTATTCGCATTCCACTTGATAAGATCCACTTTCACAACTTTTCTTATGCAGTGTCAGTTTAATAGACACAAGTTTCAAATTGTTCTTCTTTTTCTTCACATGTCTTAGATTGTTGTTGTTTGTGCGTTCTAGATTTGATAACTTCATCATCATCATATAATCGGTATTGCTTCCTCAAGTTTCTTTTTTGTAGTACGTAATCATATGCAAGCCTTTGGCATACAATATAGAGCTTTGTTTAATTTGTGTGCGTACGAGCGTGTTTTGTGTTTTTCTATTGAGCATTTGGCACATTTTACTAAACTTAAGCTAGATCAACTTCATCTTTACAATAGATTGTAATCAAAAACAAAATTGCATCACCCATGATCCCATGAATTTAACAACGCGGTATAGTATTTTGTGAGATGCTAGACCACTTCCATTAATAGGGGATAGCGCATGTTGTTTTGAAGGCACAAGGAATACTGATCTGACTTGGAAATAAGAAAAGCAAGCCGTAAATATGTACATACCATAGCCAGATTTGAAATGACAAAAGTCACAACTATTTTCTTGACAAAACTCTTGGCCGCGTTCGCGTCCTCGCAGAGGCTCTTCATGCCACTCGGCATACAGCTTTGCGATTTATTTACAATTTTCCTATGAACACTCGTGATACTGGTACGGAAATCGGCTCAAGTCGATATGTGACCGGTCTCCTTAGATCTGAAATGGCGACGAACATTGTACATCCCTGGCCGTCTTCTCATCATAAAGCATAGTGCACTTTCGTGATTACCAATGTGCGGGGAGTATTTGATGATGGATCTCGATTAGAAAGACTTGTAGAAATTCAATTTGAAAAGCTGGATGGTGAACATTGCAAACGTATAAGGCTGGAACTGGCCGGACTGCCTCCTCTTTATAGCTTATGGCTGGCTACCCTTCTACTCGGAGTCCTTTGCTGATGTATCTTTACTATTCTCCCGTAACCATGAAGGTGCATCGAGCGGTAAATCATCACCACATAGTGAAGCTGACCGCTCCAATACACGCTACCTGTTTTGAGGGCGATAGGTCATGATAATAGGCAAAATCTAAATCGTACGTTTGAACACTTCGATCACCGGACACGCTGGACCAGAGTGACTACTTTTGGGGCCAGGCTTGTCAACAGAACACACCTACATTTTTAAAAGAACTTTATTGTTCAAGAGTTTCCACAAGGGGAATTTCATTGATCGACCAAACCACATTACATGCAGTCAATTCTGTAGTGCATTGTGAATGCGAGACACATTGTTTTATGATGAACCATTGTAAAAACAGTGCTGATATCACCATCAGCTTACAATGCTCTCGCGGATTAAGCCTTTTGATCACATCATCAAATCAATCACGACTGACACCCCTACGATATTTTCATCCTGAAAGATGAAAAGCTCCACGGGATAGATGTTGGCTACCAATACGATGACCAAAACTTGAAATGTCACCTTCTAATGCTTTTCATCAGCACACATCTTTAATGTTCACTAGCCGAGCTTTCTCCTGTTCGCAGGGAGAAGGATCAGCTTTATCATCATCCTTATATAGCATCCTTTTTTCATGTTATCCTTCCAGTCACTATCAATCTTATCTAATTCATCTAATCATTCTCTATATCTTTATCTTAATCCAAAGGAAGAGCTGGTATCACACTTTGATCAATCTTCAACTGAATGAAATGTTGTTCTCTTCACAACTCAATTTAACCCAAAAACTTGAAGACTACTTGAGCTCGGTCTGGTTACTGAGCAAATCTAAAATCTCTCAAGTCTGTAATGGCTTCACTCAGTCACAGACTTCAAGTAGAACCCAAACTCCAGAAAGCCATTCGGAAAGTGAATCAAGTCTAGATCAATCATCAATCTCAAACTTTTGTTCAAGGTCAGATCTTGATCCAACTTTGAAGCGAATTGGAGATGCACTTCAACAATCGATTTTTTATTCCTCTGAGTTCCTCAGATTACCTTTGGATCATCAAGCTTTGTGCACTCGGATCGAAAGACAGGCAGACTCTCTAGACTTGATCAATCAACATTCGGCAATCTTTCCCAAGAAAGCCCGAAATCAGCTTACAATCATGGTCACAGATCTCTTGAATCTCGTTTGCGAAATGGTTGACGAATTGTATTGGGACACGAAGAGTTTAGAGATGAAAGTCAAAGCTCCTTTTTATGGATTGAAATTCTCTCAACCTGATTTTGATTTGTTAGAAGAACTTTCATATGCTGATTATGTTGCATATCAATCAGACTCAGTCGGGAAAACATCAGACTTCATTCGAATGTTTGGAAACGTTGATTTGAGTTCTACCCAATTACCTCTTTTACGATCTGCTGCCGATGCTTCTTCACTCATGGCTCATCAATCTCTACGAGCCATCTTCGCTATCAACGCCGAGGGACCACATCACCTACGAATCATTTGCTTCCATGCAGCAGGCGCTATCTGCACGGAAAGAATCGATCTTCGAACTTCGACCAATAGATTTATTGAGGCTATGGTATGCGTACTAATCAAAGATCCTTTGCAGGCTGGGATTGACTTGAAGATGAGTCGTGAAGGGGTTGTGACACCATTTGGTTCCTATCGAGTTGTAAAAGACTTTCTTAACAGTCCAGCCTACCTTGGAAAATCACTTCGAGTATGCCTGTTAGAGTCTCAATCAGAATTATCTACAAAGCCTTCTTCAGGTGAAGTACCTCAAAGAATGGTCATGAAACAAATCTGGAACCCACGTTACTCTTTGGAAACAGAAGCCATACGCTCGGTTCTCAAACAAACAAAAAAGCTTCCCGTCTTTGGTTTAGCAACTTGGTTAAAGGTCGAAAACTTGAAATTACCCGTTTCTGTCTATACCTCGAAGAAAACAAAGCCTTCCAAACTCACTGAGGATGATACTGAATTCTTTATGAGCGGACTTGACACCAAGGAACTTATTCAAATCCCAATCTATAATACTTCAGAAACATTAACTTCCTCTCATCCTGTTAAACTTCCTTATCTGTGTAACGTAAGATATTTTAGTCGTACAGTTGGAATTCCTTTATACCACGCCGCAGGTTTTCAACAATTAGTCACTGCCATCCTTCATGCTGCAATTGGACATCATAACTTGTATAAATTAGGTTGGGTTCATCGAGATATCTCAGAGGGAAATGTGTTATTAGTGTCAGATCAAAGTCCCGTACAAGAACCAATGAGACCATTGACCAATTTAGACTTATCAGAGATTTCAGAATTATTTATCGAAACTGAATGTACAGCGTTCTTACATGATCTTGATTTAGCTTATTCGTATCAAAAAGAAAAAAAGATGTATCAAACTGAAGTGAAAGGAACTAGAGGTTACTTATCCATCAGATTACTTGAAGAAAGAGCCAACCATGATCATCATTCAAAAAAGTTTTTCATTCAAAACCCAATTGATGATTTAGAATCTTTTTTATGGTTATTAATCAAAACCGTTTATCAAATTCAAAAACCTAAACCAACTTTTACCCAATCAGATTTAGAAATGTTAAAGAAATTAGATCATGATTGTTCAGATCGATTAATGTTAAAAAATAAATTAGATTTCATTCAATCTTTTCTAAATTCAAAAGATCAAACTCAATCTCAAACTCAACTTTCAAGTATTTCACCTATCAAACCTTTAATCATTAACTTATTCAATTTCTTTTCAATTCAAAACTCTAAGCTTCAAAAACTTTCTAAATCTAAAAATTCTTTAAATCAACTTGATGTTTTAGTGATCGAATCTTATAAATCGTTTTTCAATGAATTGATTTCTATACTTCCTAATTTACCTAAGACTTGGGATTTTTGAAAAAAAAACTTTGTCTTGACCTTTGCTTTATTATTCATTTCTTGTTTATATCATTTATATATTTGTTTAATCTTACTTAATTATATGAATTTGCAATACATAACTAATTCACAAGCAGATCAACCTGTGCCCTGTTGTGCCAAAGCATCCCTTTGGAGATAGTGAAGGTCTCCACATATCAAGTTTAACAAAGAGGAGTTAACTTGTCAACCAGGGGCTTTCTTGAGCAGCTCAAGTCAAGGTATAAAAAAGGACACAAATGTCTAAATCCAATATTTGTCCAAAGTGACGAAGAACCCAAGACGTGTGTTTTGCTTTGAAAAGGCTTCTAGAGGTGATTGTCAACTTGATTAGTAATAGCAGAGATACTTGGTTCTTAAGTTTGCGAAACCTTTGAGATTGAATTTCCTTCACTTTGGTTTGAAGATTCACATAAACCAAGTACGATCGTCAACTTCAACTTCAAGGGAGCAGGATACCCTCTAATTGACTTCTTTGTCTTTCAGATACCCAAAACTTCTACATAATAAGAATGAATTTGTGCATCATCATACATAAGATCTACATACCTCCCAAAATGATACTTTGCATTATCTGAAATGATCCAGATCAAGATCTCTGAAAATACAAAAAAACCCGTAAGAAAAAAAAACGACAAAAACGATAAATATTTCCATGCTTAAGAAAGATTTCTAATTAAAGAATGATGATCAAAGAAACTCTTTAGGTTTCTCTCCTTTTCCAGAAAAATCAAATACCAATCCAGCCACTTTAAAAGCCAATTCTGAAAAAAAGAACCAAAATTTCACACACAAAAAAAAACACAGCAATCAATTAATCTAATCTTTTGACGATCTAGAATCCTTCATTTTTCTTTAATAAACGACGAAAAAAAAAGTAACAAAAACAATCCTACCATCTGTCATCTCACGAGTTTCAGCTTCAGCATAAACTCTTACACAATCCTCAGTACCACTAGGTCTAATAAACGATCTACCAAACCTAAACTGTTTCACAATCGAATTCAATTTGTCTTGCATCCCATCAGGTTCTAATAATCTTCTTTCCGCATCAGTCGTTTTAAACGCATTTCGATCAGTCACCAAAACCTTGACTAATCTGTTCGGTAACTCTTCGTATCCTTCATCCCATTCTTTCATACCCCATTCTTTTTGTAATAAGATCGTCTCGACTAATAACATATCACTGATTGAATCTCCAACAGTTTGATTGATTAGATTTGCTAACTTTGAAAGATGTGAAGTGGATGGTAATGAGTTTAGGAAATCGGGTTTGAACACTACTGTTCCATGTCCATTGGCTTCAAAGTAAATCCCAATATCGTATTCCTGAGCTGCATGATGAAGGTATTTGACTCCGGTAGGTGTACACGTCACAGGAAATCCCTTTATGAATTCATGAAAAAGTTAGATCAAGTGTTTTTGTAAACTTCAAACTGATCCAAATCACATTCAGTCAGTCAGATCATCTCAAGAGACCTACCAATCTTTCAGTGATATAACGCGTCGAATTCCCATTGGCATAAGCCGTTTGAACCACCCCGATCCGAGCCTTAGATTGGATTTCTTCACCTTCCAAACCGATCAAATCTTTCACATATCCAGCCACAAGTGTAGCAATCTTATCACCATCCATTAATCTAAACCGATCCCCATCCGAATAATAATATACAATCCGATCCGCATCTCCATCAAAACTACAGACACGTTGGAATGGTTCTAGTTTGATCACAGGAGGTGCAGATTGGGTGGTCTTTACATAATCTGCTCCACATGATTTGTTTAATTTTCCCAAGGTATAGATCTCTGTGTTGATGAGTTGGAATGAGAGAGGCGAGGTAGAAAGATAAGGTTGAAGCGCTTCAAGTTTAGGTGCTCCTACTCCATTTGCGCAATCGACAGTGAGAGTAGGTAAAGTAGACTTTCGTGCCTGGTGTTTGAAAAGAGAGAGAGAGGATCAGATTGAGTTTAATTGACGAGATCATCTTTTCCAATGAATTTGATGCATGTTCAAAGAAATCAAAAAACAAACTGACGTTGATCTCATTGAAGGCAGTTGATAATTTTTGATAATAACCTTCTTCAGATGGATGACCATATAGCCCACCATCATTTAAACACTTTACCAAATAATGTAACTGAGGCGTAGTCTTCAAACCACCTTCGATCATCTCAAACTGACCTGTCTTTGCCAAACAATCGATTCCATCCTTGAAGGCTTTAATCAATGAAGCACAAGAAGGTCTAGTATCATGACCGTAAATGATTTTGGTAGGTTTTTTGATATCGATCGATTCAGATTGAATGATGTATTCTAAAGTTTTAAAATGATCTAATGAATTAGCTAAAGAAGTAGCATATGATTCCCAAGATGAATGTAACATTTCTCCTTGAGGATCGATTAATTTCACACCATTATCCTAAAAAAATCAAAAAAAAAGAAATGAAGTTTAAGTTTTTGGAATGTTCAAGATGAGATGAATGATTTGAAAAAAAAACACAGATCAATCAATCTTACTTCTTCTGGATTATGACTAGCTGTAATCATCACTCCAATCGTCTTTCCATTTAACTTTTTACTTCTCAAAACAGCTAAAAGTCCAACACTAAAGAATACACTATCTAAAACCTTTGCACTGTTATAAACAAATCAAATTGATTAAAACACATGAGTGATTTTGGTTTGATTGATGAAAGTATATGGTCCATAGTTGGATGACTTACTTATCTCTAAATCCTGCTGTACCATATGAGTATTTATGATGAGGTGTTAATGGATGATTTTTGGCTGATTGGATGATAATCTTTGAATCCATATTTTCTTTGGTTTGTGATTGAGAACTTTAGTTAAGATAAATTTGAGAAAACTGATTGAAGTTGAAGATTGAGTTTTGAATGATGATGATGATGTAATCGTTTGTTTACATACAAACCCATCTCCAACTCAACATGTAATCAGACAACCAAACCCATTCAGAGAAGCTGATTAACTGGGGGGAATTCTGACTTCGTACCACCACAGTTAACTTTTGCGCAGTGACTGCGCAACCGCGATTCCTCTTTTTCGTCTAAACATCATCAAATCACCTCCTTATTCACTCTTCAACAATCATATCTCCCTTCACAGCTCTCAGAATCCCTTCATGCCACCTGCTTCTCCGTCTCTTACCCGAGATAATCGATACGACCCAAAACGAGTTCGATCGGACGCGTTAAACACGCGAAAGAAGACGATGGATACCGCCGACCTGGACATGGACGAGACCCCAAGTACCTCCCCAGAATCGAGCATCCGACCGGAGAACCTGTCGGTGAACGAACTCTGGAAGTATCTAACCGCGAACAACCAACTCGAAAACGGAGATGTTGTGGTTCCGGCCAATTTGGTGCGAATCATGTCGGCCCTCATGATCACGATGCAAGAAACCGCGCTGAGACTCAACGCGCTCGAAGCTCGACTCCAAGCCCCAAACGAATCCTCATCACGCCTAGAAAAGCTAGAACAACAGCTTAAGATCTTATTGGACACACAGCAAAAAGACTCAACTCCCCGACCGAACCCAAATGGTCTACCGGCGAAACCAAAATCGTGGGCAGCTACAGCGGCCGAAAGTCTGAGGATCACGTCGAATAAGACCCCACTTCCACCACCACCGAACCAGATGATCAACGAGTTCCGACCCAGCCAAGTGATTATCCGAAGTGTAGAAGGGAAAAAGCCCTTCGAAGGAGTTAAGGCCACGGAAATTGTAAAACGAGTTAATTTGGCATTAGCTCAGCTGGAAGTCAAATTAGCGGGCAAGAACATCGAGGTGAAGGGGGCAGCAAGTCTTCCGTCAGGAAGCATAAAGCTCTTCACAACGACACGCGCCGAGGCTGAATGGTTACTTGAAAACAGAACCATGTGGTCCACCTTAGCCAATCCGGAAATGATCACATCCCCAGCGGTATTCCCAGTAGTAATCGACTCAGTTCCGATGGAATACTACACAGAAACCGAAGAGATCAAGAACCGACTAGCCGAACAAAATCCGATTCCGATTGAAATGATCCACTCCATCAGATGGCTGAGCAAACCTTACCAGAATCAGAGAAGTGGTTCCATTCTGATTAACTTGTTAAATAAAGAACTGACAAACAAAATGGTCCGGGGATCAGTGTATTTTGAGGGAAACAGCCTAAGGGTCAGAGCATGTAAGAGAAGCAGGGTGCAGTGCTACCGTTGTCAGGAGCCAGGCCACATTAGCATGCAATGTAAAAATGAATTTTTTTGCAGAAATTGCGGTGCCAACCATGACTCTAGAACTTGCCAGATTCCCCAAACTGCCCGCCCTCAATGCGTTAGATGCATACATCAAGATACAACTAGCAATCCTGAAGCTCAAATCGACAAGACCAGTGAGAAATACGCTCACTCAGCATCAAGTGCAAATTGCCCCATTAGATCCAGAAGCCTACAACCACCACCATCGAAATCATGTTAAGATACACCAATATGCCAGATTCAAGAAGTTCCTTTTCCTTTCCTAACTCCCCCCAACTACCTTCAGTAGTAGCACCTGAGCACATAAATACTAATGATTTTATTGACTTTACAGAAAATTCGAATTTAACCATAGCACAACTCAACTGTTTCAATGGTAAGATTATCACAATGAACCTACTAGCTAACGAAACATATTCTATACTTATCTTACAGGAACCGTGGATAGATCCGCATACACTACGACTACCACCACACCCGGCCTGGCACGAATTCACGCCTTACGACTATAATGCAAAGAACTATAATGAAAAACCAAGGACAGGTATTTACATCACTAAAAGGATACCATCATGGCAAATCACCTTATTGCCCAGTAAGACAGCACTGATCACAGCCCTTGAGGTGAAGCTTCCCATAGGCCGTCTACCAAAACTGAGGGTGATTTCAGCTTACAACCCGCCGACACACAACACTGGACTACCAGTCCTACAAGAATGGCTCAAAAGCCACAACGATAGACGAACGGCGTCAATCATAGGCATAGATGGGAACTTACATCACCCGGCCTGGAACCCATCAAATTATCGACACACCCACCCACGAGCAAAAGAACTGATAAAGATCTGTGGAAGCTCTGGCTTCAAGATAATATCACAGAAACACATACCAACTTTCTATCCACGAGCACCAAACGCAAGACCTACGACACTCGATCTCACATGGGCCAACTTTGAACTCACCAAACAATCACTAATCAGCAAAACGAGCAATGAAAATTACGGCTCGGATCACCAACTTCTATTCACAACAATCCAACTTGAAGAAAGAATACCAGAAAAAACTCACAATACGGCAAGATTCGAGACAATGGCAAAAAACAGTTTTTGCGATGACTTAGAAAACCAGCTGAGTTCTTTCCCAGCCATTATCCAGACTAAAGAGGAAATTGACACGGGAATTAAATTTATCACAGAAGCAATCACAGGAGCCTTCCGACGTCAAGGAAAAACAGTCAAGACGAGAAATCATCGCCATAAAGCCTGGTGGGACGACGAGAAGCTGCGACCCATCATAAAGGAGAGGAACAGAGCACGTAGGTGGATGATCCTGAGTGGAAGTCAGAGCGCTAAACAATGCTACAGGTCTTGGGACGAATATGTCAAAGGGACCATCAACGAGTTAAAGCGTAACCATTGGAGGGCCTTCCTAGCAAAGGCCAGCAACAATCTTTCTTTCAAGGCGTTCAAATACACCACCACCCAAGTAACAAACACAGTAGCTCCTCTTTATAGAGCGGACAGAACGCTGGCAACGGACAAGAATGAACAAGCTGAGTTGCTCTTTAAAGGCACATCAGTAGTTCAAAATACTTGTGATGAATCTGACATCACGGAAGAATTATCTCCTGTCTCCCAGCAGGAATACCCGGTCATCACCGAACATGAAGTTGATGTGACAATACAGAAAATCCCCTTGAAAAGAGCGACCGGAGGAGATGAAATATCGAATGAAATTCTAAAATTAGCTAAGTCCCTCCTATTACCCCATCTGATTAATATATTTAACATGTGCCTAAAATTGGGTTATTTCCCCACAGCCTGGAGAAGTGCTACCACAGCAATACTCCGGAAAAATGATAAAGATGATTATTCAGAAGCAGGAGCGTATAGGCCTATAGCACTTTTAAGTTGCTTAGGGAAAATACTAGAAACCGTCATAACCAGGAGGATAGCACACTGGGCTGAGACTAACCGGGTCCTAGCGCAAGGCCATATGGGAGGAAGGAGACAACACAGTACCGATGACGCGTTTGTCATCCTCACCTCATGGATCCACCAAAAGTGGAGGGAAGGTAAAGTAGTATCAGGCCTTTTTCTAGATGTAAAATCAGCGTATCCATCTGTCCATAGAAAAAGATTACTGAACACACTTAGATTGAAAAAATGCCCAGATTACATTGTACAACAGATAGATTCATTTCTCGACAACAGGACAACGAACCTACGATTACAGGACTTTTTATCGGACAAATTCAACGTGGAAGACGGCTTACCACAAGGGTCACCGCTTTCGGTGATACTATACATATTATACAACTCATCATTACTCATCGACACTGACATTTCTCTACAAGCAGACAAAATCTCTTTAGCATTTATAGACGACGTAACACACCTTGTAGCGAACAAGGATGTAGACTTGAACATTCTAGACCTGGAGGAAGAAGGCGACAGATCCTTGGAATGGGGCAGAAGACATGGGGCTATCTTCGACAAGAAGAAAGCACAGGTCATGCATTTCACACATAAGAGACACTTAAATCCGCATTTAATGTTTGGAAACCAGAGACTGACTCCACTAACAACTGAACTTCGGTGGTTAGGACTGTGGCTTGACCCAAAACTCACGTTCGGAGCACATATACGTAGGATGCACCAACGGGGAAAGGCGACAATAGCCCAGTTGAGCCGGATCAGTAGATGCTACCATGGGCTGAACCCAAAAGAAACAAAAAATCTCGTAACGGCCATACTCAAACCAAGAATTCTATTCGGAAGTGTAGTCTGGTTCAATACCCGGACAGAAGGAAAAGTATTGAAAATCTTTAATCTAATACAAAATGCAGCAAATAGACTGATTCTGGGAGCCTTCAAAAGCTCACCAGCAGACCTGATGTACCACGACGCTGACATGATCACTTTTAAGGACTTAGCAATTAGGTACAATCATAATTATACGTATAAACGACTTACAGCACCAGCAACCCACCCGTCAAGACGAATTCTTCAACAAGAACTACTAACAATCCCAGCTACGCACAAAAGCTCTATTCATAGATTACTGAGAAAAGCTGACATAATTCTACCCGATAGACACATAATAGAGACAATTTATCCTTACCCCGAGCCACCTTGGGTAGAACCACGTTGGATAGTTGAGAACGTAGGACAAAAACGAGAAGAAGTAAAGGACAGAATCCCAACCCAAATTGAAGAAGAAAGGAATAGAGGGGCCTGTGTGATGTTTACAGACGGGTCCTTCATACCAGAAGTCGGCGGCGGAGCGGCCATTGCAATGGAGGGGAAGACTGCAAGCCACGCATATGGACCACTAAATGGAATCTCCAATTATGAGATGGAGACAATGGCTCTCATGATTGCATTAGTCCAATTTAAACAGTTAACTGACGCATCTCCCAATCTTTTCACAGCTCTAGCGATATTCAGCGATAGCCAGGCGGCGTTAGATCTACTCGCAAAACCGCTTCAACCCAAATCACTCCAATATCTAACCCGATTCCTATTACGATCCTACAAGACCATACCGACACATTTCCAGATCCGACTTTATTGGACACCAGGCCACGAGGGCATCACTTTGAATGAAGAAGCGGATCAAGCGGCAAAATCAGCAGCAGAAGACGATCCGTCACCAATGCTACTACCTATGGGACTAGGTAGTCTGCTACGACATACGAAACAATTATTTAATAAGAGGGGAGCTGTTTCTATTAAACCTTACAAGACAAAAGCAAGATGGATAGCTGACGCGCTGAACCATTTAGAAAAAGGAGATGCGGCAATTATTTTTCAACTGAGATGTGGACATTGTCCATTGAAAAAGTTCCTACACCGAATAGGGGTAGAAAAAGACAACAAATGTGGAGAGTGTTTTGCAACGGAAACAACAACACATTTTCTGATATACTGCAGAAAATACACCACACAAAGAAGAAACTTCAGGAGACAACTCAAAGAAGAAAAAATAAAAGTTAACTTCAACTCAGCGACAACACTACTAGACACGCCGAAGACTTATCCCTACTTAGCACAATTCATCCACTCGACTGGAAGATTTTCTCATTTGAAATCATACTTAGACAGTATATAACTTAGATTCTGGAACTATTATGCCCACTTTTTCTTTCTTATGATCTTGAATTTCTATGTACATTTTTCTTTTCCTTTTTTCTTATTTTCTTCATTTTATGTGACAAGATGAGTCTACAGTACAGGCTTGGTAGTCCAGTTCAGTAGAAAACCCACAAGAAGTTGTAATAGTCTTTACTTTACAGTACATTTATATAGTTAATTAGTGCGACATGTGAAATCAAAAGCACTTAAAATCAAAAAAAAAAAAAAAAAAAAAAAAAGCTGATTAACTGACAAGATTGACATTCGATTTGGCTTGAGTCACAATCCTTACTTTCATTGGAAAAAAGAAAACCAATGATCCTTTTCTTGAGGAAACTTCAGATCTAGAACCTACTAGATCTCGATTAGAATTCATTCAGCTCTTGAAAGAAAAAGTGAATGAAATTGAATGGATTGAAATGATAATCAATTATTCAATTCCTATCATCTCAATTCGTCTTTCTGCTTTGGTTTGTTTCAGAGAAATAAATAAACCTTATTTTTACATTTCTTTTTTCTTGGTTTTTTATTTCATTGTCAATTGATCAATAACCTGATGGATATAGATGGATCTATCTACCTCTTACTACATAATCACCTTTGTGAAGATCCTTTGAGGATCAAGTGCATTTACTAAGGTATCTTTGATTTAGGATTCTTTGCTGGAGAGAATGTGATGAAGTTCATACGAGTCATCTTAGGCCCATATGACAATCCTAATGTTCTCAGCATTCATGACTCGAGTGAAAGAGTAAACGCAAAGCAAGAAGTCAAACTCTTTTGAACAAAACAGAGTTATTCATTCAAACATCACTATTCAACTCAAACCACATCAACATTAAAAACCCACACATCACAAGATCTAGTCATCACAACAAGATAAACGTACCAGAAACATTTTACCAAATTCTAACCTAAAATTTAACTGATCACCTTGACATAAGAAACTGCATTTGACACCTCGTGTTGAACACTAAAACTCTCCAAAGGCCGATACACATTTTGTTCACTCTCCTAGATGAGAAAGAAGATCATTACAGCCCCAAAGCAAGATAACGCTACAAATCAAGATCACTTAAAAAAACAACACTTTCAAAATATGAACATCAGGTCTGTTGAATGGTTTGCAAGCCTTACTTACGGACTAAAAGAAATGTAAAGGTTTATAAGATTGATGGAAAAGACGAATCTAATGAACTGAGAATTTTGAAATTTTGAGTGACTGATGGTTTCAAAAGTTGAGCAGGTTCAAAATTATTCTTGATCTTCGTATCATGAGATGATTTTTGTGGATCTGAAGATCTGATATAAATCAAAGTCTAACTCACGGATTCTATTGCAGAGATAGTGGACCAAAGCAACGATGATCTTGAACTAAATTTTTATCCATCATTGCTTCTCATTCGAAGAACCAGATATCATTTCTAACTTTAGACGTTTCCGATCACTTTCTTCAACTTTTACCTCAGTCGTGCCTCGTTTCTTTTCCTTGGGACACCCTTCATCAGCGGTTTCGGTCTCAATCTTCACTGGTTTGATATCGGCTTGTCGGCATGAACTACTACTGGCGTGATTAACGTTTCCGGATGATTGAACGATCATCTCGTTGTTGTCTTCGTCATCTAGAAGAATCGGATTATCCAAAGTACTGGAAAAGAATGAAGTTGTGTTAACCTCGTTGCAAAGATCGATCACCACTGGCTGGCTCCCGCTTGTCTTTGGTTTTCTACCACTGGTCTTTGGCTTGATGTCAGGTTTGGTTTCCTGGGCCGCCTTAACACGTGGTGTCGATCCTTGGGCTGGTCCTGGTTCATTGTTATGACAGGTTAACGGAGGTAAAATGGGTAGTCGTATCTCAGGGAGTGGGTTGGCGGGTCGAGGAATGAGGCCGGCAATGGTTAACAAGTCTAATGAACGAAAGTAAGACCATCAGCTAAAAAATTTAGTCAAGCAAGATAGATGAATAAAAAAAGAAGCTTTGAGTTGGTCAAACTCACCACGAGACCTGTAGTGCCATACGAATCGAAGATAAGGTGATGAATCCATTTGTTGACGGGGACGGGTGGTTGAAGATTGTGATTTATTGGTAGTGATTGCTTGACCAAGACTGATAGTATGTGGAATCATACTAGCTTTTTTATGTCTTTCAGAAAATTTAGCTGTAGATGCAAGTGATGGCATACTTTTCGTCTTCTTGATCTTTTCCAATGGACCGAATTTACAATGAAAGAATTCTAAAGAGACGGTACCGAGGTTCTTAATGATTTGTTCTGAATGACTATCATCTTCTTCACAAAGTTCGATGGTTGAGAATTTGAATGGCATCATCTTCGTATCATCATCTGTAACACGAATCCCTTGAAACGTGATCGATAAACATTCGCGTCGAGGATATGAACAACTCTTCATGTGAACTCCATCACAGTATAATCTTATAGAACAATCTGAAGGAGCTTTTGGTCCTGATAATCGAACTTGAAATGTTTGGTCGGGTATTGATTCACAAAAGACTATGTTGGGCGTGGATGAAGGTTTGGGATACTCGGTTAAAGGAATTCCATTGCAAATAAGATTAGCTTGAATGCCGTTGACGTGTGGCATGATGAGAGTGATTTAAAATTGAAGTTATTTTCGTTTGTGAGAATCGATTGGATGATAACTTGGTTTGAGAGAATTCGTTGTGAAGATTGACAAAGGGTGAAACAAATCAGTTGATGGTCATGGTTAAATTTAAATCGATGGTCAACAAGGAAACACTTGAAAGGGGAGTTCCATGATTAATTTTTGAAATACGTAACATCTCCTCATCAGGTGACCTCAGACATCCACTTGACATTTTCGAGCCGTGTCAAGTTTCGACGATGAGGCTTCAGCAGGTTCCCTTGTGTTGCAACCCACCTCTCATGATTTGACGTTCTTTGATGAACAACAATCAACAATCTTTCTTTTCTCGATATCTACTATACACGTTCAAAATGGTAAGAAAGAATATCCTTCACCAACAATGACTCATCATCTTTGATAAATCCAAGATGAATAAAAAGCTTCGACTAGATAGATAAGTGATACGCTTTGCATTGTTGTACATATATACAAGGGTTCTTTACAAGATGATATCAAGATCACCTCAAAGATCACTTCTTTGGTTCAAGTTTTTCTAATCTGTGTGCTTAGTTCATTTCACCCTGATGCTTAGAACGTTGGACCGTCACAAGATCTCTAAAATGCTTTATGAGTGAGATAAGTGCAATTGAAGTTTTGCAAAGAAAAGTCGGGCCATTCTCATATGAGACACTCCGTGAGGGTATGATCATTGGCGAGCACTGATGGCTGAGTCCGATGGAGCTTGTGGGCAGAATGGTGAACGTGGATGAACGCGGATGAACGTCAATCGTCGCAATCCGTTTGTACTATTCGGCGAATAAGCGGAGGTCTCTCCATATCCGAAGAAAGAAAGCTGCAGGCCGACTCTCAAGTGTTCCTGCAGTTGTATAATTCACCTGAGGTGAGCCCTGGTGAGCCTGTGTGAGGTCAAGAATCTTTGCTTTTGCTCTTCTGGTGATTTGATACTTTACCCTTGTGCTATGCTGATATATAGCAATCTTTTTCCTTTGAACTCAATTGGTTTTTGTACTCCAATTTGATTTGAGACTTGATTATAACCGGTTTTGGTACACTTTCTTGGTTTTTTTAAATTAAATTGAAATTTTAATTTTACCCCATTCTTCTTCTTTACCTTTACACACTTTACCGTTACCTTGACATTTCTCTTCCTTTGTCTGTTTCCTTCTTTCTTTCTTTCTTTCTTTCTTTCATCATCATCATCAACAACAACAACCACACTTTAACCCACATCGTCATTCTCTTCACTCGATCTTCTGGTGTGGAACTCAATCATTGTCATCTGTTCTTTGTTTTCAATCTGTCTTCGATTTGGTTCTTATATCTATTCACACACTCATTTTAATTCAAGTTTGACTTTTTACATAATAATCCCTCAAGCTTGATAAACTCAATACTCACTTTTGCACTCTCAAACTGAGACATGCTTCATCAACATCAACATTCTCAACATCAACATCAACAAGTTAAAAAACGTGAACCTACTCCTACTCGGACCACTGTTTTCATCGATAATCATCAGTTGAGTTTCAAGTTCTGATTCCATCTGGTATCAGTCAATCAGTCTAATCTTCCCTTTTCCGTCTAACCCAAACACAGTCTGTTACTTCATTCACTTGAAGCTCGATCCCATCGACTCTTGAAACCAGCTCGTGTTCGAAAATTAGATTCTGTAGCTGGTGCAACTGGTACATCTATCTCTTCCTTACCTGGCCGTCATATCTTGGTCCCACCTTGGGCTAGTATTGTCGTCTATTCAGTAATTTTATCATTTTTAATTGTTGAGTTTCCTCGATTTTCACTTGTTCTGATCATCTGCTCACCTTCATGAATACTGATCCACTTTTTCGCCTCTCTTTAGCTCACCGGAGCTGGTTTTGTTTTATCTTGGAATGCTCGCCGTGAATTCAGACGTAGAGTAGCTGATCAAAAAGCTGCTGATGCACTCAATCAACCCGCTGCTCCCATCTCTCGAAAGGACATCAAATCATTCACCCGTCAATCTATCATTCAACTTAACTCAAGTCGAAATCCCTCTACTTATGCTCCGCCATTCCGAATCTCTCGGGCTGGTGACCTTTTACCCATCAATGTCTTTGATCGTCCGACCAGATACTCTATGGTAGTGGCCGAAGTCGACCCTAGTCTTGAAAAAACCGAGACTGATGACTTTTATCGATTCAGGTTTGTCTTTTATAATCTTAACCGCACCATGAATACCTTTACATTTGCTTTGAGTAAGTTCCCCTTTTGATCTCAACTGACACAAGATTAATCTTCTTAGTCAAACTGCGCAGCGTACTAGTTTCTGGGAATCACGAAAATCGCGTGCTATCTCACTGAGTCACCTAGCTGTCCCTCAACTTGAAATTACACCTCATGATCATGATCAATCAACCGAACTAGCCGAAGTACTCGATGGTGTCAGCTGGGATCGCAATCGTCACTCGACCTTCACTCGTACTCCCGTTCGACGTGACCCTTCTACATCTTCCTCTGCGCCTACCAATCACATTCCCCATAATCCACCCCCATTAGTACCGGTCGTATTGGAAGACACGCCTTATAATCCCCCTCAACGCTCCACTTCTCTCACTAAGCATCCCTCTCCGTCTTCCGCTGGCCGACAAACTCAAAATCCTAGAAATTTGTCTGGCCAACCCTTTCAAATGTCAGTATTACCCTCACTTACATTGTACTTACGATATCTAATTTCGTCCTTTGTTTTTTACTTGCTTGATTTCCAGGTCACGTGGTGATTCAGAAGGGTCGTCACACACCCACACACCTACATATGGACTTTCACCCACTCCTAGCTACGTGATGAGAGTGCCAGAGTCCAATTCTGACCCAGATCAAGCTATGGCGGAGTATGCAACCAACTTGCAACGTCCCTCATCACCTTGGACGTCAAACTCATCTGTGGGACATTCTTCAAATGCCGCAACTGCTTCACCTCGCTCTGCATCTCCCCTCAATATCTCCAAGAAATTGTCCAAGAGACTTTTGCAAAGACCATCCAACACGTCAGTAATTTTGCTTCTTTGCGAATTTTCAGCTATCTGATTCCACAAAATTTTTATCCAACTATCTCTTGACTTATCAGGTTGCGAAGTGATTCAGGTGACGGGTCTACTAGATCTCAAACCCCTTCCTCTATCAACAAGCCTCAGCTACCCAGCATCAATACTTTGGAGATGAGAGTACCAGAGCCCAATTCAACGCCAGCTGATCCCGACAAAGCGATGGCTGAGTATGCAATCAACCGGAAGACCAGTGCCTCAACCACTCCTAATCCCAACAAGGGCCTTCGCATGCTTGCCAAACTAGATGAAGTCGGATTTACAATGATAGGACTTGACGACTTCCCCATGGTCACCTCACCCATCTCTCACTCGTCTTCTCCGGGTTCATTACCATTTCAATCTGGCTTGAACCCTTCAACGTCAATGACTCGGAAACTCTCAGTGAAAAACTTACCCCTGATACCCGAACAATCATTATCGAAACCTCGACCGACGTTAGACCGATCAGGATCGAGTCGTCGAAAACCGAGCCTTCCTACGTCAGGATCTTCAACACTGACACCTGCACAATCATTGATACAAAGATCAGCTTCTGCAAGGGTTGTACATCTTCATCAACGGAGACCTATGCTACTTGAATCAATTGAGGAAACACACGCGAAGAGTAATCATCGCAGATCAGTCTCTTTGAATGGCCTTCCACCCAGAATGATTCCGATTAACAATACGAGGGTCAGAAGATCTCCGTCTTCATCTAATACGCCGGTGATGGTGGAGAAGGTAACTGGAAATAGTGGAGTGAGAAGGCCTCCGCCTAGAATCCCACTTTCTGGTAAGCTCATCCCTGTTCAATCTTATTTGCATGATCACCAGACTAGTCTCTAATACGATCGTTCTTTTTAGGTACAATGTCGTCTGGAGGAGTCAGAAATTCATCATTTGTTCCTTGATCACTACTTTCCGGACTTGCAGTGATGACGTTTTTCAGAGGAAGCAACAAAATAATTTTGTGTTGTATAACTTGACAAAGAAGAGAAATCCGATCTTTTTGTTAGAATTATTATTATTATTATTATGGAATACCTTGAAAGGTCCATTTTGCTCATGTTATTTTTTTCTGGACGATTACATTGTTTTATTTTTTTATTATCAATTGCTCTATTATATTCTCTTTGGATATGGTGTTCATCTTCTTCTTTATAGCTCTTTTCTATTATCATCATCTTCATTGAAATTTGTGTTGCATATTGTGTGTTTTTCTCACTGGATTTGATTATCTGATTTCTTTGGGGAGGGTGGGAAGATGATTGGTTTTTTTGCTTTCACCGAGTTTCAAGAATGAGGTCGAAGGAGAGATGTGATTCTTTGCAATAAAGATACGCCTATGAAAGGTTTCTTGAACATCAAGATTGTGAACTCTCAAGCTGATATTGTCAAGGAAGCTTATGTTGATGGATAGCATTTTTGGCTGAAGTAAGAGGTATGTATGGATGAGACCTCATGAAAGAATGTCATTTTTGAAAGAAACCGAATTCAGCATGGAATTGTTGATTTAGATATTTCTAAGTTTCAAGTGATTGACCATTCTGTAATCAAAAACTCGAAGGTGATTGATTTCTACGTCACGAAATGTTACCATCAATTTTTCACCTGTTAAGCAAGGGGAGAAAGGCCCTGCTACATCCGTCACCACTATATCAAGTAGTTTTGGTTCTCTGTTTGTCCTCCCTAAAGTTCTTTGACGAGTACTCTTACACTTATAACAGTCCTCACATGAAACTTCCTTTTCATGATTGATAGAGGGAAGTCCATACTCCTTATTGTTCTTAAACAATTTCGTTATTCTTTTCATTGATACGTGACCCATTCGAGCGTGCCATAAGTGAGATAGAGAAGGAGTGGAATGAATTGCGCATAAGGAAACAGATTTATTACAATATTTTTTTTGGTTTTTGTGAGATTGGAGAAACCATCTGCGGTTTTTATGAGCTGCATGTATTGTTAACCCATTTTTTAATTTGATTTTATAATCATTTCCATTCATCATCATTTTCGCTCCCTTTTCGATTAAGGCACCAGGAGATATGATCGTGCCTGTGGCCTTAGGACAGTAGTATACATCATCGATAACTGTACTTTCCCCGTTGTCCGTATTCACTCGTAGTTGACCTTTTCCAATAATAACCGCATTCGAATCATTAGTTGCAGTCTTTATTGGAATAGGAGTTGGGAATGATTCGTAATTAATTAATAGGGAACGTTGGTTGCTTACAGCATCCGTGGCTCCACCATCAACTAAGTATTCATTCAAGTACTCTGTTGGAACTTCTTCAGGGGTACCAAACCCTTCAGAACTCCAGTTCAGAGCTGATACTTCTACTCCCAACGGAATATCCTGAACTTCGACTGTGTTCACCGTGGGCTGACGTTGAGTTGGTTGTGTCGATGACCCTGAACGTCGATATTTGGTGGGATATAATACGTCTACGCTATACCACTTTTCACCGTCTCCAGTTACACATTTCCGCCAGTCATTCCAGTGAGCAGCAGAACGATTTTCACGTCTTTTGAAACGTTGGCATCCTCCATTCTTATAACTGTGACCAAATTCACCACAGTAGAAGCATTGACGCATGCCCGCTCGAACATTACTGATAGCCGATGCGGGGATTTGAATTGGTCGAGCTATTGAATCTTTTCGTTGGTTATCAGTTTCAGTTAGACGTTCGGGTCCGCGTCGCCATCTCATTTTGATTTCTTCCTCAGTTTCGTTTCTCGGATGTCTTTGAGTGAACGAAGAAGGAGGGTAGTTTTGAAAACGAGATGGAGTCGACGGTGGTCGATTAAAGCTTAATCTCTGATTGGCAGGTCTGAATGATGCTGCATTAATCGACACATTTTCCATTGATGCACTGAGACTACTTATGGTGATAGTTTCAGATGCAGTCTTTTCTCTTGCAAGATGAATCTGGATTGCTGATTTAATCTCATTTAGAGAGAAGTTGGGTTTTTTGTCATCAAATTTGTTGTCGAGCTCTTTGTTGATTTCCTTGGTCATGTCCGGTGGCATGTGCAGTTGATAGAGTAGACCACGAACAGATTCACTCGACCAGGTGAATCCAGTAGATTCGAGTTTGCTGATAATCGAGTCGATAGTTGACATATGAGCCAACATCTCAGTTTCATTCAAATCCAGTCTCATATGTATAAGTTTAGAGAATAAGGAGAATTGGTTGGTACGACCACCACGTCTGAAGTGTCGTTGTATGGCTTGCATAGCCTCGTAAGCGGTGTCAGTGTCGTCGGTGAGATCTTTTAAACGTTCAGCAATTGTGTTCGATATGACAGTATTTGCTATTTTGTCTCGCTCTTTACTAATGTAAGAGGATACGCTTATAGGTGAGTCGTAGTAATCTCTGATGCTAAAAAGCGCTTTCATCGTTCACATGGTATTTTTCTTCCATTCGATGAAATTCGAGCCATCCTCCAATAGATGTGTGAAATTCGTATTGGAGGGAAGTAGTTTTGTGGCTTGCTGTAGTTCTCGTTCAGCGTTACTATTGCTGTTGTAATCTGTTGGTGTCATTGTAATTTTCTTTATTTCAGCGTAAGTGATTGGGGAAGAGTTGAATAAAGTTGATTTCGATTGGAAAGGTTTATGCTCAATAGTATGATATTGCGTTATAGATCGTTGGTGAAGCTCTGCTTTAGCGGAATTGGTTATCAAGTTTAATTGTGATACAGCGGATATCAGGTCTGATGTAGATTTAGAAGATGTCGATGTTTTAGGTGAGTCAGGTGGAGAAGGAGGTAATGGTGGTAGTGATGATAGGTACGTAAGTTCAGAGTTAAGGTTAACGTTGAGTACAGTATTTTCGGGTGTTTGTGTGGTATACGTTGGCGTTAGGTTCGCTTTATCAATAAACGTCGAGGAGGAAGTTAGAGTATCATAGCGTTGTAATGAGAAGAAAGAAAGTTCGGAGTGAGTGGGTGATGGTAATGGGGGAAGAAGAGATAGACTTTGGAATATGTGAGAATATTGTGGTATTATGGGGGGTAAGGTTGTGGTATACGGAGTATTATCTGTACATTCAGATAAAGTTTGCTTTTTTCTAGTTCTTGGTTTACGTTTCGGTGGTGATCTTGGATTCGTGGAGTAATTTCGTCTCCTCGTATTCATCCGTAATCGGTCGTTCGTCCTCACAATTGGTAACGCGGGCTCATAACCTAATGTAAGTAGAAACAAGATTCAGAAAACATTAATACTAGAAAATAAGATTCCGAGTTCCACAAGATGTTATACCTAATGTAAGTAGAAACAAGATTCAGAAAACATTAATACTAGAAAATAAGATTCCGAGTTCCACAAGATGTGGAACCTCGAATCAGGAAAGGAACAAGAGTTTTGTTGGCAACAGCGTGAGAAAGTGCTGTGCCGTAGTCGTGTATATGTCATGTGACATAACAGCACGCACTTAATTGACAATAAAGATATAAATCCCAAGACTGTCATTACTGCTCTATATGTATGTACATATTACCTCGAAGGTCATCAATTCACCAAGGATCGGTTTGTCAATCTGGAGTTCAGCTCTGTGGGCGGAAAGTGTTATGTCACATGACACATACACGACTACGGCACAGCATTATCTCACGCTGTGGCCAACAAAACTCTTGTTCTGCTTCTGATTTGAGATTCCACATCTTGTGGAACTCGAAATACATTTTATAGTACTCATGCTTTCAAATCTTGTTTTTACTTACATTAGGTATATTACATCTTGTGGAACTCGAAATACATTTTATAGTACTCATGCTTTCAAATCTTGTTTTTACTTACATTAGGTTATGAGCCCGCGTTACCGATCGTGAGGACAAACGATTGATCACGGATGAACACGAGGAGACGAAATTACTCTACGAATCCGCGATCACCCTCAAAACGCAAACCTAGAACCAGAAGAAAGCAAACCTTACCTGAATGTACAGATACCACAGCGTATACCACAAACTTACCCCCCATAATACCACAATCTTCCTCAACCTTCCAAACTCTATCTAAACTTCCCCCATTACCATCACCTACCCTTTCTGAACCCTATCTACTATCACATTCACCTCATGAGACATTAAACGTATCACAAACTTTCTCGACGTCTACTGATAAAACTAACTCAACGCCAACGATTACTGATAAAAAACTGCAATACACTGTACTTACTGCTGCATTTAACTCCGAACTTACGTACTTATCGTCCTTACCACCGTTACCTCCTTCCCCACTTGAATCGCCCAAAACCCCGATATCTTCAAAGTCTACATCTGAATTAACATCTGCCGTATCACAACTGAACTTAGTAACTGATACCACCAAATCATATTTTCCACAACGCCATACAACGTCATTTCCTGAAATTAATCCCGTACCATTTCACTCTACATCGACCCTATTGAACTCATCGCCAATCACTTACGCTGAAATTAAGAAAATCACACAACCTACCATGACACCAATGGATTATAACGAAAACCATGCCGAAAGGGAACTCCAACAAGCAACGAAGCTACTTCCCTCAAGCACAAATTTCCCTCACTTATCAGAGGATGGTTCAAATTTCATCGAATGGAAGAAAAACACCATGAGAACAATGAAGGCTCTATTCAGCGTTAGGGATTACTTTGACTCACCAAAGATTATGAAATCCTATGTCGACAAAGAAAGAGACAAAATAGCGAACACCATCATATCGAACACGATTGCCGAACGCCTCAAAGACATAACCGACGACACAGACACCGCTTACGAAGCCATGCAAGCGATTCAACGCCACTTCAGACGTGGAGGACGAACGCAACAATTCTCCTTATTCTCGAAACTTATTCACATGCGACTTGACTTGCACGAAAATGAGATGTTGACTCATATGTCGAATATTGATTCGATCATCGGTGAACTTGAATCAACCGGCTTTAAATGGTCAAGTGATTCTATTTGTGGTTTGTTTTATCAACTGCACATGCCACCTGAAATGACGAAAGAGATAAACAAAGAACTAGACAATAAATTCGACGACAAAAATCCGAATTTTTCTCTAATCGACATTAAGTCAGCGATTCAAATCCACCTCGCACGAGAGAAAACGGCATCCGAGACCATTACCATTAGTAGTCTGAACACGTCTATGGAGAACATATCAATTAACTCAACCTCATTCAAATCTAATAATCAACGCTTAAATCTTAATCGCCCAACGTCAACTCCGTCTCGTTTCTCAAATTACTCGAGTCAAACGTTTAACCAAAGACCTCTTAGACATGAGAGTGAGGAAGATATTAAAATGAGATGGAGACGCGGACCGGAACGTTTGACTGAGACTGATACTCAAAGAAAAGAATCAATAAACCGACCGATTCAAATCCCTACATCAGCCATCAGCAATGTCCGATCGGGTATGCGCCAATGTTTTTACTGTGGTGATTTCGGCCACAGCTATAAAAATGGAGGTTGTCAACGCTTTGAGCGACGCGAGAACCGATCCGCCGCTCATTGGAACGACTGGCGTAAATGTATGACGAGTGATGGCGAAAAGTGGTACAGTGTCGATGTATTATATCCGAACAAGTATCGACGCCCTGGAGCATCAGCACAAACAACCCCTCGTCATCCCAACGTAAACGCAGTTGAAGTTCACGACGCTCCGTCGCAGGTGGAAGTATCGGCAGTAAACTGGAGTTCTGAGGGTTTTGATACCCCGGAAGAAGTTCCCACCGAATACTTGAATGAATACTTGGTCGATGGTGGTGCCACGGATGCTGTAAGCAACCAACGTTCCCTATTGATGAATTATCAATCATTCTCCACCCCTATCCCAATAAAAACGGCAACTAATGACTCAAATGCTGTTATTATTGGAAAAGGTCAACTACGAGTGAATGCAGATAACGGGGAAGGAACAGTAATTGATGACGTATATTACTGCCCTAAAGCCACCGGCACGATTATATCTCCAGGTGCTTTAATCGAGAAGGGGGCAAAGATGTCGATGAACGGGAATGACTATAAAATTAAATTAAAGAATGGATTAACCATACATGCAGTTCATAAAAACCGCAGATGGTTTTTACAATCTACTAAAAAATCAAAAAAATATTGTAATAAATCTACTACATCTTTATGTGCAATTCATTCCAATCCCTCATTATCTCGATTATGGCATGCTCGTATGGGTCACGTCTCGATGAAAAGAATCATGAGATTGTTTAAGAAGAACGATGAGTATGGACTTCCATCCATAAATCATGAAAAAGAAATAATGTGTGAAGATTGCTATAAATGCAAAAGTACTCGTAAAAGAACTTTAGGCAGAACGAACAGAGAGCCGCAACTACTCGACATTATTGTAACCGATGTAGCAGGACCCTTTTCACCCTGTCTGACGGGTGAAAGGTTAATGGTAACCTTTCGGGATGTTGCAACGTCATTCTCTGAAGTTTGTATCATAAAACACAAATCAGAAGTTGCTCAAAGATTAATGAGCGTCATCAAGAGGTGGGAAAGGGAAACTGGTATAAAAATTAAGACTGTACGATCTGATAGAGGAGGAGAATACATTGGAAGCAATTTGGAAAACTGGTTAAAATCAGAAGGCATCAATCATGAATTCTCAAATCCGTATGAACCAGAACAGAATGGAATAGCTGAAAGATTAAATCGAACCCTTGGAGATATGGCTCGAACACTGCTCTCTTATAGTAAATTACCTAATCAATTCTGGAGTTATGCATACCTGACAGCAGCATATCTACACAACAGATTACCAAACTCATTAACTGGGCATGACACGCCTTATGAACTATTTTATAAAAAGAAACCAAACCTTGATATCATACAAACTTTTGGAACACCTGCATATGTTCACGTCCACACGAGTCAGAGAGCACCAGGTAAACTAGAGGACAGAGGCAAAAAGTGCATTATGATTGGATATATAAATGGCGGTAAAGGATGGTTATTTTACGACCCAATGACAAAGAAAGTTTTCCCATCAGCAATTGCGAAGTTCATCAATGAAGATATCAATACATCTTATGCACGTACATCAGAACCAACATCATCAAATTCACTCAACAAAATACTTACATCAAATAATACTAACAAAGGAAATTTAAGTCATATTATAAATGCATTAAAATTAGGAGATTTTAGCGAAGAAACAAAAATTGATAAACAAGATATAGCAGATAATTATGCGCTAAGTGGTAATGAATACTTGAAACTGCTTTGACCGCCTAAATCCTATAATGAAGCTCTGAAGTCAGGAGAAGGACAACAATGGAGGGAAGCGTGTGATAAGGAGATGGAGATGATGGAGAAGATGAAGGTGTGGAGAGTGGTGGATAAGCCCGAAGGACTAGTTCCTATAAATCTGAAATGGGTGTTTGCGTACAAACAGGTAGATGATGATGGTAACCCTATCAAATTCAAATCAAGACTCGTCGCTAAAGGATTTAGTCAAAAAGAAGGGATCGATTATACAGAAACTTTTGCACCTACAGCGACATTCGCAGGATTGAGAATCATGTTGACGATCGCAGCACATCAAAAATGGCCTGTACACTCATTTGATATAACATCAGCCTACTTACATAGCGCAATAGACTCTAAGGTTTATTTTTCAATACCAACTGGGTATATGTGTGAGGAAAAGAAGAAGAATAAAGTACTAGAAGCACTTAAAGCATTATACGGCACCAAGCAGGGAGCGCGTTGTTGGTGGAAACACTTTCACGCAATCTTAGAAGCTATGGGTTTCAAAGTGAGTCAGTATGATCAATCACTTTACATCTATCGTAGAGGTAAAGAGACTTGTATCATTTGGCTGCACAGCGATGATGGAGGAGTTACTGGTAGTTCAAATGAACTGTTACTGGAAATTGCTGAAAAATTAAAAGAAAAATTATTAATTAAGTGGGAGACTAATTTAAATCAGATTGTAGGAGTCAAGGTCTCAAGAACCTCCGATGGAAGCTTCCATTTATCGCAACCAGGTCTGACAAAGAAGATAATACAATCATTCTTACCTGACAACAGAACAGTCAAGACGCCTATGAACGTTCAGAAACTTCCGATATCACCAAACGAAGATGAAGAAAAAGTCGACACTGAGAGGTATTTATCTGCGATTGGCAGCTTGAATTATCTTTCGGTTGCAACGAGACCCAATATCACCTACACCATAAATTATCTCGCGCGCTTCTCATCAGACCCACGTAAACAACATTGGGAAGGGATTGAACATGTTATCAGATATTTAAACACAACTGGTGTAAAAGATTTAATGATCAAGCCACTCCACTCGAAAGTCGACACTCCAATACATACCTACGTTGATGCGAACTGGGGCGGCGAAGGAGCTCGTTCATCGCATGGTTTCATCACATACTTCTTAAACTGCCCAATTTCGTGGACTTCGAAAAGACAAACGTGCGTAGCTTCATCAACCTGTCATGCCGAATACATGGCAATGGGTACAGCATGTCGAGACGCTGTTTGGCTACGTAATTTGATAGAAGATCTCACGGGAGAAGGGAATATTGTTAACATGCACTGTGACAATACTTCAGCTATCCACGTCGCGAAGGACAACTCTTCTAATAAACGAACAAGGCACACTGATAGGGAGTTTTATTACATCAATGAGCAAATTTACAAAGGCCGCATATTTCTCAACTGGATTGATACCAAATCACAACGAGCAGACATTCTGACTAAAGCATTAGGACCCAGTTTACATGAATCAGGTTTAAGAAATTTAAGACTATCAGCGTAAAAACCAATGCAAGTGTCAACCAAGACGTATTCTCATCAATTAATTTTTTTCTCTTTCTCTTATACTATTTTTCATTTTTTTCAATTTCTCAATTTTTCCCGCGGAGATCAAATGTACAACATTTGTGAAGGAGACATTTAATTTCTGGCAAATAAAAATAATCCTGTAGACTTTGTCATAGACATTGTGCCGGGCAACAGATTCCAGAAAATATTTGTTCTACCGGATCATTGTTTATTTTTTACTTTGTACAACATTTGTGACGGAGACATTGTTACCTGGCAAACAAAAATAATCCTGTAGACTTTGTCATAGACATTGTGCCGGGCAACAGATTCCAGACAACAACTGTTCTACCAGATCATTGTTTTATTTTTTCATTTTATTTTCATTTCATCTTTTCTCATTTTTTATTTTCTATGAATGCTGGTGACTTGTCGTGGGGGGGGGGTGTTATGTCACATGACACATACACGACTACGGCACAGCATTATCTCACGCTGTGGCCAACAAAACTCTTGTTCTGCTTCTGATTCGAGATTCCACATCTTGTGGAACTCGAAATACATTTTATAGTACTCATGCTTTCAAATCTTGTTTTTACTTACATTAGGTATATTACATCTTGTGGAACTCGAAATACATTTTATAGTACTCATGCTTTCAAATCTTGTTTTTACTTACATTAGAAAGAACAAGCCTTTTGAGATCCATGGCAAACCCCATAAAGCATTCTCATGTAAATGAGCCCTTGAATCCTTAAATTGATCTTTCCCATCTCATTCTTGTGGTCGTGCTCGTCATCTAATATGGCATATGTGGTACGGGCGCAATCAGAAACGCAAGTTACGTCCTCTCGCTGCGAACGTGGGCCGCTCCAGACTTGACACTCAATTATCTTACATACATAGGACAACATACAGGGTACCCTCAACAAAGTCCCATGCAGTCTCCGTTCTGTCCGGAGCCACTGGAAGGAGACTTCTGTCACTCGAGCCGTTCGCGGCATGTTTTGTTCCCAGAGTCACGGACTTCTCCTCCCAGTGAGTCGACCGCAGGCTGTGCTTACATAAGTGGACGAATCCATGTCAAATTTTCTATTTTCTTTTATTATAACCATACAAAGGGGGAAACAAAACAGAAAACACAAGAAGACAAAAGGTTGTTTAAAAGTTGATGTTATATATCAAACGTATCAAGAAAAACGAGAAAAAGATTGTATTTACCTTTTATTGTGTAATGTCATAACAATCGCACTCAAAAAAAAAATGTCAAGTCCAGTGTCACTTGCTTTTCGGAGGGTGACAGGGACTTGTTTACATGGTTCAAATGTCAGTCCTGTCTGTCCAGTCTCCCACTCCATACACTGCAGTTTTTTTTCAAGTTCAGTTTAAAATTATGTAAATGTTGAGTTTGAGTCCTCGAAGGCGCAAGCAGCGGAGGGCTCGGCAAGCGGACCGAGACCTCCGACCGGCGAAGATTGAATTCCAGTTACAAACCTTCGGGGTCGGTTTGGTAACATCCACCACTCGATTGACACATTTCGACATCGAACACTGTCAGGGATTCCGTTGGGTTACATAAGTATCTATGAATTGCAGTCTTGAATCACACAAATCCACCAGAGGTTCGACCTCTTGGCACATTTGGGGTGATGGTATATTTTTGTTGCGTGGTTCGTATGGCGCCTGTCCATCGTCCTCGAGGGATGTATTTGACAATATTTTTCAAAATCAATACATACCCAGTCCAGTCTCGCAGTCTCGATCAATGGTCGATAAGGCAGCAGTGTGACATGGGCTGCTCCCAACACATCTTCTTGGCAGAAGCACCTCGTCTCTTAAAGAGGGACTCTGGTTGACAGCCTTGCCAAACCTGCAGTTCACCAATTTTGAAGTTGATTTCAACGCATCTTATTTCTTGATCAACAATTTCTTCTTCAGACTATATTTCAATCATTCATGCGTTTCACAAGACTAATTCGAAATGCATCAAGAACGGTCAGAAAATTTGGCTTTCTTCATCTAGCACCTGTCAAATATTGATCCTGTTTGGCAATACGCCATCTTTTTTCATTGGGATTTCTAGTTCATAAAAGAACATGGAAGACAGATTGCCATTCATTATATCCAAGTTCCATTGGGACTTATTGTTTTGTTGTTCCTTGCTTACCTCGTGGACCTGGTGATTGACCTACTCCCATTCACCTTTCCAGCTTCGGTGAGTGACATTCATAATCTAACTCTCTGACCTTTGGTCTATTGCGGTACCCGGTCATGAGAGGCGAGAAGTCGCCGTGTAAATATGTCAAGTCCGATTTTGTTACAAGGAACTGATCATTATGACAACACCGTAAAACGTCTTGACACCCACGCAGGCAGTGTTCATGATCATCACATTCTTTTACATGATCTTGATTGACCGATTGTCGCCCGATAAGTTATCAAAATGGCATCATGCCTTTTTTGGTCCTGCTGCAGACTGGGTGTTGGGAAACATGGGTTTATTTTTCACAACCTCTTTCATCCTGTACGTAACGCTCGTCTACATTAGCATGTCTTTTCATATGAGACTCTCATTGTAGAAAAGCTTACGAACGGATTCTCAACGCCTGTTCTAACTGAAACCATCGCACCAGGCTTCCGAGACGAGATGCAATGCAAGCAAAAGAGATTGGCTTGATATTTGCACTCTTTGTCCCTGCCTTTTTGGCGACATGGGTAGGAACGGTCGGCATCTGTAAATCTTTGGAGTTCTTTTGGCCTACCGATGGACCAAATCATCAGTCTCAATTCAGCGAACAGAAGGTGAAAGATGCGGAAGACAGCAGTGGACGAAAAGTCGAAATTTCGGCGATGACGCACCCGGTTCCTTTCAGCGAAGAAAACGAGCAGAACACCATGCTTCAAGCCAGAGGTCAGAGCTTAGAACTTACTATGACTATGACTATGACTATGACTGGGGATGTGACCAGAGTGGATCATGAGCACGATCTTGAGAAAGGCACGGTACGTTACACTATTTGCCTTCTTCTTGAATTAAAGCCCATTTTTGAAGATCTCGCCGACCGAAATTTTCGCATTCCAGTCTACTACCTCGAAAAGTCCCAGCGATTTAGAAAGTGCAGAGGATGTAATGGTCCGAAGAATGGCGGCTTGGTTCGACCCATTTGTTTATTTCATCATCTTCCTTATTGGAATCCCTCTCTTCTTCACACCTGGAGGTGAAAACCGTAGTCAACCGTTATTTCTCGGTACGGTTGTCTTGTCATGGATCTTCAGTCGAAGAGTAATACCTCGACCATGGCAAAAGGTCTTACATCCGATCTTGGTCACGAGTGGGATCACCATCTTTTTAATCTTCGTCTTTGGTAGCATCAAAGGCTTATCGCTCCCTTCTAGTAAGCTGTCTCACTAACCGATCAAATTAATGTCTTTTAACACTTTGACTCAAACATGTCCTCTGTTTATAGCTTTGAAGGATTACTCGACTGGTAGTACGTATTTTGTCCTGTTCAGGAAATCAAGAGGTTACAATGGAAGTCCACCTGGCGCTGGAGATATCATGTCCACTATCCTTATCTCCGGAATTGTGAGTTCATCCTGCCTCAAATCCAGATAATGATCTAAAATTGACAGTCACCCTCAACATCTCCGAATTCCCATTGCTTTGAAAGGTTTGCTTAGCCTTTCCACTCTTCAAATATCGAAACGATTTATTCTCCAATTTTCTCAGGATTTTAATCGTCATCACGCCCAATTGTGTGGTTTCGTTATTGTTATGGGGTTACTTGGCTCGTCTTATGGGAATTGATGGAGAGCGGGCTATCACTTTTGCTGCTCGATTTATGTCAACACCATTCGGAATAGACTTCATAAACGCTACAGGTGGTGATACAAAACTAGTCGTAGTCTTGATTTGTGTCACTGGGATCTTAGTGAGTTGGAATACGCTTTCGAATTTCAATCTAGACATCATATTTACTGAAGATAACCTTGATTTGATGTTTTTCACTCAGGCGGTTCTCATTCGTGATCACCTATTCAAGCTGCTAAGAGTTCGCACGACGGTTGGGTCCGAAGATTATTTTACCATGGGAATGACGATTGGAGTCATAGCAGGTGCCATTGGTACCTCTAGCTTAATCGACACTCATCCTCGGGCAGCAGCAACTGCTTCAGTTTCATTTGTCCTCTATGGCATCATCTTACTTTCACTAGTAGCTGTACCAACAATTGCCGAGTATTCTGCCAAACTAGCTGGCTTGTAGATTCTCCATCTTTCATTTGACAGAGTGATATATTTGTCTTATTTTGAACTTTGTAAGTTCAAGTATAATTTCAATCTGTGTTATAGAGATTAGATTCTCTGATGGACTTGTATGTTCTGTAATCAAGAACATTTGTAAAATTAATCGTTTTGCATCAACTTGTCGTTCACTTCATACTTTGAAAAGCTTCTTTGAAGTGTGTTTATTTATTCACAAGTCGATTCACATCTCATATTACCTGCGGTATCTAGTCATCTTCTAAAACTAGTTCGAAGTGTTTTCAAAGCGTTGTACTTTGGATTTATGAATTTTTGATATTTTTTTCCATGCTTGTTCATTTATTCAGAGTTAGATTAGTATCAAATTGATTCAACGCTTGAAATCTTTATTCATTTCTCAATGTCAGATCAAGGAAATCGACCTGTAAGATCAGTAAGAAAAATAATTTCTTGAAATTCATTTTTTTCCTCAGTTACACTCGAAAAATTATATACTGTTAAAGTGCAAAATTCAAGTAAAAGTATCATTTCCACAACTTTTGTTACCCAATTTTAATTATCTTTTGACATTGAAACACGTGTTCAAATTGAACCAAATTACCACCAACCACACCCAGGGAAGCTCTTTTGTATTGAGGTATGTGATGCAAAACGTCAGAATTGGACTTCGAATTCTGCAGTTCTTATCCTTTGTCCGCCTGATCTCGCGAAATCCGAGGTTTTTGGGCCAAAAACTTTGAGTTCAGGGTCTTTTTTGGTCAATATGTATGGCCCATGGAACGTCACACGTGGACGACGGAATCTGGATAATTGTGTGTCAATCAATCTGGTTATTTACTAACTTTTGTACGTCTTTCAAGGTTAGAATTCGCCTTGAGATATGAGGCTTCCTAGATCCTCAAACGATCAAATGTGAAAGAAGTCCAAATTGACAGCGCCAAATTAACTAGTCTCTCATACATAAAGGAGTGGGAGTCTGATTCATGAACGAGTGTGGCAGTGCTGGATTGCTGAATATGGAAGATAAATGGATAAAAAGTCAAAAAAATGGGCCATGGGCTGTGTTAAATTCGAAATCTTCAGCAACGTGGGGTCCAATAAAACAACGTGGACTTTCCTTTTGCACCCACACCTGCGCCCCGGACACTCATCCGAAAGCGGCTGAGCTTCTCTGCAATACACAGGCTTCTCGCGATGTCCATATAGATATCAGCTTCGCCGCGCTCGTGAGGGGCTTAGCTTAAATTTAATCTAGATATATATATATATATATATGTATCTTAACCTCTGCAACTTCCAAGAGCGCGCGCGGCGGTTCGGTTAACTCCAAACCCTTTCCCCAGTTGCTTGGAATTCTAGACGGATCATTGAGCTCTTTTGGAGGTTCATCAGGTTTCATTGGAAGAGAACTTGAATTTTGGTTTCGATTCTCAATCCCAATCATTAATGAGGCAAAATGTGTTATCTCGAAAAAATGCCACAACCCTACAGCTACCCTTCAATGTAGGTTCAAGTTGTGTTAAGTGGACAACTCACCTTCAATTGACATTCATCATGTGTGTCAACAATCATTATCATCTGTGTACTAAGTGACTCACTGGAATACACTGACTGTACTTTAAGATATTCTCTTCCTTTCACTTGGTGCTGTTTCGGCAATGTCTACCTTTGCCGCACAATTAGCTGGTCTTTGATACCTTTTTCAACTTTTCTTTTTGATCGAGTCGTATATCTCTCTGGTAGGCTTTGTCTTGCCCACACTTTGTAAGAGCAACTATAAAAGCGGCTACATAGAAATTCTCTTGTAGACCTTGATGATTCTTGATATACTAAATTATTTGTAAATTAGTGATATGTTTTATCTCATCAGGATTGGGTCCATAATATTTGTTCTATTCGAACACATCTCAATATCAGACCACAGAATCAAAATATTTAGTGAGACTCGCTTCAGGCTTTCTATACTCCCATGTGGCATTTACAAAAAGTCAATGGAGGTGCTTCAAAATTCGAGCAAGTGATCATGCATTACAAAGCCCAGAAACGCATTAAAAAGGATTGGATTTTGAATGAAGAATTGAAAATGAAGAGTGCACCTGTATCATTTTCACTTTTGATGACTGATAAATGCAGGGATATATATCCTTTGGGAGAGTTCAGCTTGGAGCCTTTAACATTGGGAGTCGTTGCGGAAATCCATCTGAGAGGTTCGGAGCAGATACGGAACGGTACATTCCGGGGTCAATCTTGAGCTTAATCATCCATTCATCTCAGAGTCCAGACGCGATGATCGTCATTATGATCAAGAGCTACTGCCAAGATACAGATGATAGATCCGAGATGCCAACCAGTGATGCCATTGTAAACTTAACAAAGGCCTCTCTCGGTATAAATCGAGCGAGTTCGCGAGAGAGCTTTGTTAAGTTTACTGATGCCATCACTTCTTCATCTTTCTCATTCGTCATCATTATATGGAGATCATGGTACTGTCTTCAGGATCAGTCGCTAGATAACAAATGGCTGTCATCCTTGGCTTCTTCCCCGCCCCGTTCATTTCCACCCGTTCGCCCCACTCCAGCCACACGCATCCTTGTACTGAGCTGATCCATCTTTCATCTATGACCATAACCCATTTTCATGTCATTTACGGTACTCAAAGTCAAAAGGTAGAATCTACCTTTTTGGAAAACCTAACTTTTTTTCAAAAAAAAACTTGGCCCCAACCGGAAAAAATGAGATTTCCTGTTTTCCACTGCCAATCACCTACTTTCACCTTTGTACATACATCACCACAAGACAAAGGTTGTGGGGTGAAATTAAGGACCAATGAGACCTTAACTGAGGCTTGAAACAAATCCAAGGACAGAGGTAAATGGACACTGACACACGGCATGATTATAGGAAGTGCTGAGTGCATAAGTAGGCATGGGGTCCTCAAAGCCTAGAAATTTTGTAGTTTTTTTTCTCCGCCAAAAAAATCTAGGTTAAAAAAAAGTCAGAATCTACCTTTTGACTTTGAGTACCGCTATTGTACAACAAATCCTTGTAGTCACAGTTTCAAGTTCAGAGGAGTCCAACCTATACAGACTATAGAGTCTGAGCCCGCGGCTTTCAGGTAGCAAAAATGAAGGACCGGTCTTCTAAGAATCGTCTTCCATGAATCCGACTCTGAGTGAGATTCAGAAAAATAAGTCAGGAGCTCTGATGTAATTTGGTTTTGTCGAGGTAACAGCACGTTCGTCAACTTGTTTCACAAGGTTTACCATCAGATACAAGAGCGACCGGGTCGGTAGGTTGACCGTTGTGGAAGTGAAGCACAGACTCTGAGACGCAGATTCTCAGCCATTCTTCTATCATCACGAATGAAACACAATCTGGATTTGAGGATGAGAGATCCGATCACAAACTGGTTACGAAAACTTTATCACGGGTGGAAGCTCACTGGCCTGGATGCGAAATACACATGAATTTGTGGGCCGTAGTTTCAACACACGCCCTCACTTGTCATTTGGAACACCCCTTTTGGGACCCTCTCTACTTTAGGCTTATGGTGCTCATCAATCTTCGACAGAGTCATCATGCACTGGGTATCAACTCCTCTTGGCATTCATCTTTCTCCTTGGCAATCTTTTACCGGACGAAAGCATTCCGATCATTGATAAGTTCTTCACGGCTACGACCAGGCCGTGAAAGCGAGGCCGTTTAGCTCTTATAAGGAACTTCTGTCCAATTCATTGGGATAAAGTTGCTCATCTCTGATTTGTGGCTTCTGAACTTTGACATTCTCCTATATTTCCTTCCATCCCTCATGAGTTTCATAGCACGATTTCGCGTTGCATCACGAAAGGTAAGAAACTCGTCATACCGCTTATTGATTGCACGAATGAAGTCGCTCCTGTTTAGTTATGCTTTCTCCCTTGAATTTGGTAATAGTTCATTAAAAAACACGGAAGAGATATTGCAGTGCATTATGTCCAAGTTCCATTGGCGCTTGTTATCCTTTTGTTCTTTGCTTACCTCGTGGACCTTGTGATCGATCTACTCCCATTCACCTTTCCATCTTCAGTGAGTGAGATTATTCTGTCTGTCTCTCTGATACTCGAACCTCGTATCTCCATCTCCGAGTCCAGAGACAGGAGATAGCAAAAACCAAGCAATCAACCAACGTCAACTCACAGAGCACTGACTGTCAAACGTAAAAACCCTTCAAAACCACGCAGGCAGTTTTTATGATCATCTTGTTTTTTTTCATGATCATAATTCATCGATTGTCACCCAATAGGTTATCTAAATGGCACCATGCTCTTTTCGGACCGGCTGCAGATTGGGTGTTAGGAAACATGGGTCTTTTCTTTACGACCTCTTTTATTCTGTGAGTAATGACTTTCTAGAAGATCTCTCTTCCTCAGAATCATATATACTCCCCACTGTGGGGAATAGTTTGTGGATGATAATTCTTAATTCTGTCTTATTTAAAAAAACCATCAGCATCCCACTACGAGATTCAATACCAGCAAAGGAGATAGGCCTGATCTTTGCACTCTTCACCCCTTCCTTCTTGGCAACCTGGGTAGGAACAGTTGGTATCTGCAAAGCCCTGAATTTCTTTTGGTCTACCGATGAACCAGAACGTCAAGCTCAGTCTGACGTTGAGAAGGCGGGTAGTGCGGAGAAAGATGATGAATTCCAAGCTCCTCCTGCTACGACCAATTCTTCGAGCGGAGGGAACGAGCACGATACTGCGCCTGCAACCCGAGGCCCGAACTTAGATCTTACAATGAGTATGACAATGACCATGACAATGACCATGGACGCGGTCGGAACCAATAATGGGAAGGATCTCGAGACATGCAAGGTTAGTCACACTGCACGCCTATACATCACAGCATTCCCCGTGCATATTTAGCTGACTGAAACTCTTCACTCCAGTCCAAAGATGAAATAGATGATTCGGAAGGTGCCGAGGATGTCATGGTCCGAAGAATGGCGGCTTGGTTCGATCCATTTGTTTATTTTATCATCCTCCTTATCGGAATTCCTCTCTTCTTCACCCCTGGAGGTGAAAAGCGTAGTCTACCTTTATTTCTCGGTACAGTCGTCTTGTCCTGGATCTTCAGTCGAAGAGTGATCCCTCGACCATGGCAAAAGGTCTTACATCCGATCTTGGTCACCAGTGGGATTACTATTTTTTGTATTTTCATCTTTGGTGCCATCAAGGGCTTATCGCTTGCTTCTGGTGAGTCACCTGGATTTTTAATCGTACCGAATCCATGTTGTTCAACCTCATTTAATCAACCGTGCTGTTCGGTTATAGCTTTGGATGATTACGCGACCGGCAGTACGCATATTGTCCTGTTCAGGAAATCAAGAGGTTACGATGGGAGTCCACCTGGCTCCGGAGATGTCTTGTCCACCATCCTTGTCGCTGGAATTGTGAGTCGGGTTTTTCTTCTGATCCAGAAAAGGAACAAAGACTGATGACTATCCTTACACTTCCAAATTTTTGTAACTACAAAAGGTCTGCTTAGCATTCCCACTGTTCAAATATCGAACCGACTTATTTTCCAATTTCTCCAAGATCTTAATTGTCCTCATTCCCAACTGTGTGGTCTCATTGTTTTTATGGTGTTACTTGGCTCGTGTCATGGGAATTGATGGAGATCGAGGGATTACATTTGCTGCTCGATTTATGTCAACCCCATTTGGAATCGAATTCATCAATGCGACGGGAGGTGATGATACATTGGTGGTGGTGTTCATTTGTGTCACAGGTATCTTGGTCAGTTTTTTTTTCTCTCTCTGTATCTTTTCCTCAATCATTCTTCTTACCATCATCTTAATTCACTTCTCTTAAATTCAGGCGGTGCTTGTCCGTGATCCCCTGTTCAAACTGCTAAGAGTCCGGATCACAGTTGGCTCGGATGATTATTTTACGATCGGGATGACCATTGGAGTCATAGCAGGTGCAATTGGAACCTCTAGTTTGTTCAACACTCATCCTAGAGCAGCTGCAACTGCTACAGTCTCATTCGTACTCTATGGGATTATCTTACTTTCACTCGTAGCTGTACCGACGATTGCTAACTATGATGCCAAACTAGCTGGGATTTAAACATTCTTGTATCTGTTCTTTAGGATGTCGTCCTTACACAATACTGTGAGGGCTTCGGTCTGGAATATGCTGGGCCCGTTTAGCTATGACTTATAAGTCCAGTGTCATGAAGATTCACTTGTTGACTCTGGTTAGTCACAGTGGGACAGCTCTCTTTTTTTTTGTGTAAAGTAGTAATCTGTATGGTTTAATTTGTAAACATTTATATCGTTCCTTTATGTAGAAGATCATCAACTTCATACCATAGTTCAATTATTCAATTGTCCATACACGTATTAGATAAGGCTTATCTTAGATTTTCATCAAGAAATATGTGATTGTGATTGCAAAAAGAAAAATCAAAGTTTATTTGAAAGTTGACAAAATGGAGATGTATAGGAGAGCTTGGTGATTTGTTAAAAAGATTTAGTTTGACAAAGAGCAGGTCAACCAATATACGGAAAATGCGCCTTGAATAACTTTTCGTGTTCAGATAAAGAGTGAACTGGGAAGTTATCTTGTAACACTTATCATTTTATCGGGCATAGAACTCATCTGATACTAATTGTCTCTCTGGAGTCTGAATTCAAGTTGCCCGAAGGATTGTAGCTGATTTTGTGACTCGCCTTTTTTCCTCATCACCCGGACTATTGTACTGAACCTCACTAAAGTAGATTATGTTGATTCATATTTGCAAGTGAATATCTTTGAAAAGTATCTCAATCAATGCTTTACTGAAGTGACCATTACACCACCTCATATTTTTGATATCTTTTCAGGCTTTTAATTCAAACTGAGACCTCCACGTTGACGTAGATCCTCCAAGTCATGAATGTATCTAAATTCGATATCTGTGATAGAATCTCTTTGATCCAATGTCAAGAAGGCCTTCTAACCTTGACAATCATATGGTTCTATTCTATCTCTGGATTTCACCCTTCCAGAACTTGATCCGAAGGTTAGCCATGTGTACATTTATGCGAAGATTCACCTAGGATTCTCATTTGATTGTATTCAATATGTATGAACTTTTAACAATACATTGACTTTGAGGTGATAAAGTGGCAAGAGCTTGATCTGATTCAGGCAGATGAATTTGTAGCGATGCGCAATTGCTTGACCGCTTCAATTCATTGAAAATTAGAACATTAGGTATCACTTTGAAGTTTATATGGAATGCAGTGTGAATTTTTTCCTCAACAACCAACTTGACCCGCTTCTCTTCCTCTGTAAGCAACTTTATTCCTACAAGCAAATAAGGTGATCTGAACCATTCGATGGTAAGCTTGAGTTATCTGTTATAAAAATAAGTAAGTTGGATTCATTCAAGAAGACAGATAAAACTGGATATCACTGCTTGAAAGCCAGTACGTAAGGTGCTTAAGGGTACCTAAGCGAACTTAGGATTGGGGGGGTCTGAACAGCAAACAGGGTGGGGGGTCGGGATAGCAGGGCGATGGTAATAAAAGAATTGAAGATTTGAATTTTAAAGATTGAGATGGCCAGGAATGATTACCTAATCAGTCGATTCAAACCATTCCAAGTTAAATTCGATTCAAAGAACTTTCAAATCAAAAGAACTTTTCATTCTTCTCATTTCCAATCTCGGTCATTCATTCAAACTGATTCTCATCATCAAAAACCATTGAAATCATCATCATCATCATCATTCATAATACCATCAACAAATCATCATCATCATCATCATCATCATCAAATTAAATCATTCACTACCACTTTAACTTCAAATCATCAAATGCCATCAATACCAACAACAACAACAAACTCATCTACATCTTTCGATTCAAATCTAGGTTTTGAAACAACTCATGATCAATCTACTTCTTATCAAACCTTTACTTCTCCAATCATCAAATCTGATAATGATCAAAGAGATTATCGTATCATCAAACTGAACAATCAGCTACAAGTGATCTTAGTACATGATCCTAAAGCCGATAAAGCTGCAGCTGCTCTATCTGTCAATGTCGGTCATCTCTCCGATCCACCTCAATTGCCTGGCCTAGCTCACTTTTGTGAACATTTACTCTTTATGGGAAACAAAAAAGTGAGTTAGTTTCTCATCAACTTCAACTTCATCATCATATGACTCACTTTCAATCCTTGATCTCGATCTAGTATCCCAGTGAAAATGAATATTCTGAATATTTAGCAAAACACTCTGGATATTCTAATGCGTTCACAGGAATGGATGATACAGTTTATTATTTTGAAGTACATCCATCAGCATTGGATGGAGCGTTAGATCGATTTGCTCAATTCTTCATCTCACCCCTCTTTACAGACTCATGTACAGAAAGAGAAATCAGAGCAGTTGATTCAGAAAATAGTAAAAATTTACAATCAGATCATTGGAAATTATTTCAATTAGATAAACATACCTCATCACATGAACATCATTCATTTTGGAAATTCGGAACTGGTAACCTACAAACCCTTTGGGATCATCCTAAATCCATCGGATTAAACATTCGTCAAGAATTAATCGATTTTCATTCAAAACATTATTCTTCAAATTTGATGACTTTAGCCGTTTCAGGTACTAATTCGATCGAAGAATTAACTCAAATGGTTTTACAACATTTCTCTGAAATTCCTAATAAACAAATCTTACCTGATCAATTTCATAGTTCTCCTTATACTTCTAAAGAGTTAGGTAAATTGATCTTTACTCAATTAGTTAAAGATAACAATCTTTTAGAAATCACTTTTCCTTTACCTGATCAAGATCCATTTTATGATACTCAACCTACTAGTTTCTTATCTCATTATATTGGTCATGAAGGGATTGGGTCGGCTACTAGTTATTTGAAGAAAAAAGGTTGGGTTCGTACTTTTCAGTGTGGTCCTGGGGGTGGTGCTACTGGATTTGATTTATTTAAAATCACTCTTGATCTCACTGCTGAAGGTCTAAGTAGGTGATTTTTTGCTAACTTCGTTCTTTGGAGTATACTAAACTGATGATCTCTTTCTACGTAGCTCATTACAAGGAAGTAGTCCAGGTGATCTTTGCATACCTTGATCTCTTACGATCAACTCCCCCACAAGAATGGTCATTCAGAGAACAAGCTCAATTAGCTGAAATTCGATTCCGATTTAAATCTCAATCTGCTCCTGGTCAATATGCTACTTCGTTGGCTACTTCACTACGAAAACCATGTCCTCGTCAATCGATTCTATCAAGTTCATACTTAACCAATACATTTGATCCAAAATTAATTCAAGAAACCATGAGTTTATTAAAACCAGAACTTTGTAGGATCGTGATCGGTTCACAGTCCGGTAAATTTGAAGATGACATACAACTTGATTTAACTGAACCTTGGTATGCTACACCTTATGCGATTCGTGAATTCCCCAAAGATCTTTTCGATCTAGAGGCTATCAATTCGATTCGTCAATCTGGTACTCTTAGTCTTCCTCCACCGAATTCATTCATCTCGACTGATTTCAGTGTAGATAAAGTAGATGTTCCTGTACCTAGTCGTAGACCTCATTGTATAAGGGATGACGCTTATGGCAGACTTTGGCATAAGAAAGATGATCGATGGTGGGTTCCTAGAGCATCGATTGTAGTGATGATCCGAAAGTGAGTTTGGTTTTTCAAATCTTTGTTCATTGTTTCGAATAAAACTTTGTTTCTTAAATTGAATTTCATTTTACATAGTCCGATCATAGATCAAACATGTCATAACATCATCAAATCTCAATACGTGACTAAACTACTTAAAGAATCATTAAATGAACAATTATATGAATCAGAAATCGCAGGATTGTCTTACAATATCTCATATGATTCAGATTCATTAGTATTCAATTTAGATGGTTATAATCAAAAACTTTCGGTCTTATTCGAACATGTTTTGAACGGATTGAAAAATTTAAAGGTTGATAGACAAAAGTTTGAATTGGTGAAAGATTTTCAAATTCGAAGGTATCAAAACTTTATGTTGGAAGGTCCGGTTCGGATTGCTGCTTATTGGATCGAAGCTGCTTTGAATGATTTACATTATGGGTATGAAGAGAAATTAAAGGCTTTAGAAGGTTTGTCTTGTCTTGATGTGTTCTTCTTTGAAAGCATTTGAGACTTGTGATTTATCAACATTTGGTCTTATTTTCTTTTGAATCAGTGATCACACCGGAAGATGTTGAAGCGTTTATTCCGGAACTTTTGAAGGAAGGATTTGTTGAAAGTCTTGTACATGGTAACTTGACTGAAAAGGTAAAGTTTGTTTTTCTTGATTGTTTTGAATGAAATTTTTGATTGTCCTTGTATCGTTTTTTGAAACTTTGTAGGAAGCAATTGAGATCTTGGAATTACCTACGCGGATTTTGGATCTCAAACCGGTTGAAAGTAGTGCATTGAGGAAGTCACATTCCTTGAGTATTCCAAAAGGTAAGCCACCATAGAAAAACATAATCTATTTCCATAAGAGAGCTTCCAAAGATACTGAAAGAGCTTTTTGTCTTCTAGGTACCAATCTGATCTATGAGCGAGACTTGATCAACCCATCAAACCTGAACAGTGCAGTAAACGATTTTATAGATCTAGGAGACATAACCTGCCATTCGACCCGAACCAAACTAACTCTCTTATCTCAACTCATCAATGAACCAGCTTTTAATCAATTACGAACCATTGAACAATTAGGGTATATGGTTTATACGTATCTTAGAAGAGCCACAGGACAAATCGGATTAAATATTACGATTCAATCTGAACGAGATCCGAAATTTATCGAAAGTCGAATCGAACATTTCTTGAAATGGTTTGGGGATGTGAAATTAAAGGAGATGAGTGAAGAAGAATTTGAGGATCAAAAATTGAGTTTGATTAATAAATTATTAGAAGATTTTAAAAATCTTTGGGAAGAGTTGAGTAATCTTCTTGAAATTTAAGATCAACCATTTAAGATTAAGAAAGTTGATCGAATTCATTCATTTTTTTTTAAAAAAAAAACCTCGATTTTCTTCTTTTTTTAGGGCCACACATTATTGGATTCATATTCTTTCAGGTTATTATGCGTTTGAACAAAGGTTTAAAGATGCAGAAATGATTAAACAAATCACTAAATCTGAAATAGAAGAGTTTTATCAAAGATATATAAACCCAAGTTCATCCACTAGATCAAAACTATCGATCCAAATCAAATCACAAAAAGTGCCAGTACCTAATGAAACGATTGAAGGATTAGGATTAAAAGAACAAGTGGGACAAAAGAAGATTGATTTTAATGAATTAGAAGGGTTACTTAAAGAATTAGGAATGGATGAAGTGAAAGGTAAGGTGGATGAAGAAGAAGTAAGTGAAGTGAAGGGATTGATTGTAAAGGATGGGATTGATGGGTTGAGAAAGAGGTTGGAGAAAACGAGTTGTGCTATACCTCATCCAGATTGGAAAGCTTGAACCCCAAAAAGAAAAAAAGAAATTTAGTTGACTGTTTGTTTTTCTTAAGTAAGATTTGTTTTAAAAATATCCTTCATTTAAGATCACCACTCTTGTACCTTTTTTTTATTTTTGATAAAGAAAAAAATTAGAATATATATATTGAAAAATTAAAATTGAAAATGAACATAAGTTTTTTTTTAGAATTTGATATTTGATTTGATTTACTTAGAATTCTTTATGTGACATGATTTATTTTTTTTAAAAAAAATTGATTGATTGAAAGTGTTTTTTTTGGTTTTTTTTGTAATTAATTAAATTAAGTTTTTTATTTTGTGTGAAAAAAAGAAGAAGAAGAAAAGAAAAAAAAGTGGTACATACAATTAAAGAATTTAAATGTGTTTTTTTGTTTATTTTATTTTAGTTAGATTTATTTATTCATATTTATCAATTCATAAATTGAATTTTTTGGACCCAAAGGATTTCATGATGGTGTGAATTGATTTTGAAAATCTTTATGTAGGAGGAAAGTTGATAACTTCTTCATCAAAACATTTCTGGTCTCGGAGACCAAAAAAATAAGATGTGTTGTATAGAAGAAAGCTCTTGCTTGAAACTGAATGAGTGATCGGATAAAGATGCTCCATACTTGGAATTGAGCCTTCAGTCAGTGCGCTTAGAGTTCGACTCGATGGTCCGAAATTCAACTTTATAAGTATGTACGGGTGCTTCGTGAATACCGGAATCCGATTCTGATTTTCAAGGGCCAAACAGACATGGGATGTGAACGGCAAAAGGGCTTGAAAGTTAAAGCGGTTGTAATGATCTGTTCAGCTTAATTCATCTACAACTTTTCTTGAATGGTTTCCTAAATCACTGATGTCTAAAAATCTTCTTCGAGGATATGATCTGATGGAAGAAGGGAAGTCTCACCCTTATTCCCATCTATATCTCAAACTATCATTTCAACCCGCAAGATAACTCATCATCAATCGGACTGTGAAGTTCAATCCTATAAGAAGCTGGATTGCGCAACGAGGCTCAGGCTCACAGTGACTGATCGGGTTGCTTCGGATTTGGAAGAGAATGAACAATCCGAGAGAAACGTATCAAGTCCCACGCTGCAGCTTGAGGCTCCGAACAGCAGAGCGTAAGCAGTGTGGGACTTTGATAAGTTTAAATTTGAGAAAGAAATTGTTGAAACAAAATCAGTTTGAGTTCAATAAAGAAAATAAATAACACGACCGTGCTGTAGCGTCGGAAGTTGTTTCTATCATGGTGCATTGCTGATCACGTATGTGGTGCGATATTCATCAATTGTACTTACGTGATACTCTCGATTCACTTCCGCGCCAAGTTCCATGAGCCTTCCGAGAAAATCGGACAAGCTTTTCGAATAGTTTTTGATTCAAAGTTCATCAACTTTGTCTCAGCAATTAAACTTTGGGCTTCGTTGTTCTACCTTTTATATACAGACCAAGTCCTAGAGACTCGTCTCCCAAATCAACGTCAATAACTTGATCATGTCTCGAAACATCGAAGAAAAGATCATCCACTTCATCTTGCATTTGAGTCCAGATGTGAACCCATATGAGGCCGCAGCGGATTATCTCGCAACCTTCCTTGTGGTACGTCCTGATATCTTGAACTGATTTCTTGTCAAGCTGTTGAACATAGGTGACTTGACATGTCTATCATTCGTGATTTGACTATTCTCTGGATCAAAAGCCATGTCCTCTACCCTCGTGGTCGCGTTTTGTTGAACGTGTCTTCGCGGTAGCATTTGCAATGTGAGAATCTCTTCTTTTTATCAAAAAGACTGGGGGGAAAAAACAAACCCGTATTGACCATGGATTTCAAATTCAATTGAGTTGGTATCAAGAATGTGTTTTCAATCAACCTACGTCCTGTATGTTCGATCAAAAAGAAGGAAAATATACAATATTGGGCTCAATGCAAGTAAGTACTTGTTGAATCCGAGCATGTTCAATTTGCCCAACTGATAAAATTGCTCATCTTCTCCGTCAGTGGGACTGATACACCTTGATCGCGCAAACCATTGTGGAATATGTTACTTTCTCTATAGTTTAAGTACGTTTCCCTCTGTAGACTTCTTTTGGTCTTGGGGGGGGATGATCTAACGTATATTTCTGTCAATCAGTTGCAATAGCGGACATAGTTTGTGAAGAATTGGTACAAAGTGGCCAACTGGACCAAGCATGGCCTAATTTTATACTCGGCTGCAAGCTTACGCTTACATTTACATGCGCCAGGTGAGCGGTCATCAAGTATCATGTACGCCATCCTTTTCGAAAGCTGACTTGATAAGATATCTTGTAGCGGTGAGTGTGTTGTTGTATGCAAATTGTCAACCACATACTGAATAATCATCTTCATATCATATCAACGGACCGCGACTCAGTGATACTTTGGCTTTGTATTTGCCATTGCGCATTGGCTTCCCGATGCATGAATCCCGAAGTACGATTGCTCCCAACCCCGGTCAAGTGGGCACTAAATACATTTCTAGTGATAATCGTGTCTCTACCAGCTGGTCAGCTTGTGCATTTCATGATACAATATCACATGGATGTAAACTGTCTAAAATGTTCTTCACATATCAGTTCCCATCATCCTCGCATTCTTCAAAGTTACCGAAGAATATCAAGTAATCAAGACACTGGTGACAGACATCATTGTCGATTACCGAAGGTCTGCCCCTAAGTGCTCCCGGACCAAATGTAGCGTGGCCGAATTTCTACCTCAGATCGCTTCACGCTCACGGGTTTTGCGTCACGTAGTCAGTTAAACTTTTGATGTCATCACCACAAGTTCACAGTCAATCAATAATTTATATTTTTGATTAGGATCAATTGGTGTTCTACACCAAAATGGGACTAGATTCTTATCTATCCACTTGTGGTTCTCTTCTTCTAGTAAGTGCATCAATCAAATCTCAGCATCCTCAATTGAATTTCTAAAGTTAAGTCTTTTTTAGATTTATGTTCCATGCCTTTTCATATTATTCAAAGACTTTAACAATCAAAGAGGATCAGATTGTTCATTGAACAGAAAGCAAAAGGGAGTCTTTGCAAATACTTTATTAGAATTTACAATCATACTCTTCATCTTGGCTTTGATAGGTGGTGCGGTATGTGGTTCTTTTTTTTTGAAAATTGAAGATTTATAATTTCATGATTGATTGACATTCTTTTTTTCATGATTTGATTTCTTTTATTTAGTCAAGTTTAGTTCACAAGGGTGATTTTATCTATAATCCCAGCTTTTGGCTTATCATTCGAATTGTGTGTACTACGATTCTCTTGACTCTTTCACATCTATCACTCCTCTGATTTTTCTTTTACAATTTTTCAGGGTGTAAACAGTGTTATTTCAGTCTTAGGAAATGCGTGAGTAGAGTTTGTTTTATGCTCTTTAGATACTAAAAAACTGATATTGTCACCTTTCAAAGTGCTTTATTCTTGATCGTCTACAGTCTTCGGAGGACTGATAAACCTCATCCTGCAAATTCCGATTCAATTTCGAATGTCACATCAGGGTCGGGAGATTCTAAAACCAAGAATTATACCACAGCATAATCTTTATATCCGTAAACTCTACCCATGATTTTGGTACCATTATGTCTTTCACGACTAACGATTTTTCTCAGCTCTGACTCTGAAGCGTTTGTACATATTTTCCTCAAACTTCACTCTCCCTTCATCATATCCGCACTATATCTCTTGTGAAGGTTTGGTTGAGGTAACCAGCATCACCGTTTATCTCTCGTCCTAAACTCCTTACATATCTAGTGTTGTATTTTGGGTTTAATGTAAAATAATTGTTGTGTGATCATGAAGAATTTTTTTGTGTCAAACTTTTTCACATGACTTCATATAAACAGAATCAGATTGTCAACTTCAGTTATCTGAATTGATGTCCTTTTAGACATGATAGAATGACCTTTACACATTGGTTTGGAAAAATGCTATGTATGTCATGATGTTTGTTCTTTAAGAATCACTGTCAGAGTGACTATAGAGCCTGAATTCAATCCCTCTCTGCCTTCACATCTCAACTTGTTAGGTAATGAACTCAAAAATCTGTCATCAGAACTCATCTTGCAAAGAATATAGAAATTTTACATTCACTTGAGCAAATTCTGGTGAGAAATCACATTCTCCAAAATCTTGGTAGTGCATGTTTCATTTTTGCATTGAAAATTTTACAGAATCTGATTTCTGGTCAGAATCTGCTTAAGTGAATGTGCCCTAAATAATGTGGTGTGAAAAGATTCTACAAAAGCCAAATATCATGAAACTTCAAAGTTTGCATACAGGGGTGAGAAATTGAACAAGACATTGCCAGGTGCATGAGCACTAGTTATGGTTATAGATATCATTATGAGCTATTTTCCTGGGATTTAAAACTAAAAAGTAGCATAGTCCACAATGGTTTTCACAATCAGGATGTATCAATCTCACTTATGGAGAAAATAAGTTATTCTTCACATTAGATTACAAAAAGATAATCAAATTCAACAGATCCCACTTAATAGAATTCAAACCAATCTGGTTTACTTTCTTTTTTCCTTGAGCAAACCCAAAGAACATAAATCAATTGACAAAATGTTCTTCATATCAAGTCAATCAAATTTTGATACATCCTCACCAGAAGAAAGGTGGCAAGATCATCAGCTGCAACCTGTATGGTCCTTATAAGACCTTAACTAGAGCTTCAGATTCTTTCCAGAGAGGGTGGACTCAAGAAGAGCACTGGGTGGATTAAACTTAGAACTTTGTTATCTTGATTGAGAACTAGCACCAATCAATCCAAGGAAAGGCTCTCAAAGAGTCAGTCATGCTTTTTGATACAATAAGAATCATCTAAAAGAGAAAGATAATCAAAAGAGACAAAATGCTCACTTGGCTTCACATAATCCAACTGAGGCTCTCAGAGAGTGAGGATGCTCTAGAGCTGAGTTGAGAGCAGAAAGATATGTGCCCTTTGGCTAACCCCATAAGCTGATCCCATCGTCTATTGTCACCTGTGTAAGCCTTATGCCACCTGGTATGGATTTATATCTTGAGTCAAATGATAAAGTTAAATGCTCTTTGATGATCTAAGACATGATCAGGATCAGGTTATTGAGGTTTAAAACAAAAAGGTAGATGAGACAACCCAACACATCTTATTGATCAATACCTTCAAGTCCTTTTGACATTTGGATAAGGTTTGATCAGACTCAATTGACAACATAATCAATTTTGATTTCCATCAGATCACAAAGCATATGAAATTTTGATATGACAAGAACTAGCTGATTGGTTTTCATACTACTTACATACCAGTTTGGACTAATTCAGTCATTTATGATCTTACTTTCTCTACAATTAAGTTAAGAAACAACATTTGTCTACCTGATCATTTTTCCTTTTCCTCAATCAATACCATTTGATACACACATCTGATAGATTTCTCAATTGATCCACACAGTTGAGAAAGCCATCAAAAGATTCAAAGCAGTGGAGGAAAAAAATCATGAACGTTGTATTTACCTAAGTTGATGTGCAACTTTTCTGAACATTCTTATTGATTTAAAACTTCTTCAAACCAACATGAAGATCTTTCACATACTTTAATCGATTTACAGTCAGTACTCAAAGTGACTATCACTCTAAAGATTTTACATTTTTCCAGGGTGAAAGATGATTGGGTAACAGTCAACTCCCTCTAAATGCATAAAGATTGGTGGAACCCCATATCTATGCATTTAGAGGATTATGCAGTTAGGGATCATGCTCTCTAAATGCATAAGATATGCGATAAGGTGAATTCTCTCTCTGAAAGGATAAAATATTCAGTTACAAGAACTTCCCCTCCAAATTAGGGCTGCGACCCGGACCCCACCCTGACCGACCGAATTTGGCCGAGGGTATCCCCAGAGCAGACAGGGCGCGCCCCAGGACAATTAAACCTAAGTTAATGAGAGTCCCAAATGCCCTGCGGGCACCCTCAGGAGCCGGCCGGGTCGCCGAGATTTTTTTCGCCAAGATTATCTCACGATTATCAAGCTTCCAAGCTTATTCGACACCCTACATATACCCTTCCATATCACCACTATCCCCGATGACCACCCGATCGGCCGCTTTACTCCGATCGATGAACTCATCATGCTCCAGTATCGCACCCTCTGATTCAATCTCCAAAGTCGCATCCGAAGCCACAACCGCTGCAGCATCCGAAACCACCACCACAGGACGCTCATCGTGGGTGTGGCAATATTTTGTCACCGAAAAAGTTGACAAGGAGATGAAGAATGTCTGCTGAGCCTCAAAAGGCTTTATCGACTCGGTTCCTGCAGACCCATCGGATGTTCGCGAGGTCTGCAACAAAGGTCTGGCGATTGATAAGAATGGCAGCACCAAATCAATGGCTCGACACCTCGATCGCTACCACCATATCACCAAACCAGTGGCAACTGATCAACCAACTGTTGCGGCTTTTTACATTGACGGAGAGCCTGTCAAGGTAAGTTTTTTTTCTTAGTTTTCCTCTTTAATATTAGTATTTTTTCTCATCGATCGGTTTTTCTCGTCTATCTTCTCAATTTCTATTCCTTTCATTGTTTTTCTCTATCACTCATTTTTCTTTTCCACTCTTCCATATCCCATTCCCTATCAGGTCAAGCCTCTCAACAGAGGCAATCTCAAGGACGTTCTGGTTCGATTGGTCGTCAATCAAGAAGTCCCAGTCTCCTTCGTTGAGGCACAGGAGTTTCGGGAAATGGTCAACATCATTAACCCAGCGGCTTATGCCCTTCTCTCTAAACGAACTGCCATCACGGATGCGATCTTGGACAACTATCGTTCCACTCGAACTGCCATCACCAACCTTCTGTCTTCAGTCCCCCACATTAGCATTACGTGTGACGGATGGACCACTCCAACTAACGTGTCGATGTTAGGTGTGACGGCTCACTGGATTGATGACGATTTCAACATGCGTGGAATGACCCTTGCTTTGAAGCCGATCGATGGTCCTCACACTGGTGTGAATCTAGCGACTCTTCTCAAGCATACCCTGGACTCCTTCAACATCACCAGTCGTCTCTATTGTATCACTGCCGATAACGCCTCCCACAACTCGACTATGGGGACTGCTCTGTCCGCCATGATTCCGCAATTTGATGCCTCCCAGAACATCCATGGATGCGTGGCTCATGTGATCAACCTCGTGGCCAAAGCTGGACTCGCGGTTTTCGATCAAAAGGATTGTCCATCGATCAACGCCCTTGATCCCGCTATACCACAACACAACACTTCAGCCCCACTGTTTCTTGAGCCTGCCTCCAACTCGGAGATCAGCAGCATCCTCACTCGCATCCGAACTTTCCACAAGAAGATCAAACACAGTAGCCAGCTCAAGACTTCGCTTGACAACGCGATCGCCAGTTGTGCCACTGTTCCGCGCAAGGTTGGTCTAGTTCACGAGGTAACTACTCGCTGGTCTTCAACCCACTCGTCACTTGCACGTTTTGTCGATCTTAGAGTTGTTCTAGAATATCAATTCAATTGTAACCCCGTACTCGAATGCTTCAAACTCACCCACGATGAGTGGCTCTTGGTGGAGAATTTAGTCCAGTTCTTGGCGCCTCTTGCTGAAGTCACTAAGAGGCTAGAAGGACACGAGTACCCAACTTTCTCTCTTGTCATGCCTGACTATCAATGGCTCGTGGAACGTCTCGAACATGTAAGTTTTTTTATTTCTTATCAATGTTTGTATAAGTTACTCATACAATTTATTGTTCTAGTCCTGGAGCGACTATAAATGTCAGGAGTTGAAAGTCGCTATCATGCCAATGATCAAGAAGATCATTCAATATCAAACAGCTGCCCAGGTCAAGGCAGTCTACATCTGCAGTGCAATCCTCGACCCTCGACTTAAACTCACCGCCATCAAAGGCCAAACTCTAGAATCGCTCGGATGGGGACCTGAAGAGTTAACTAATTACTTCATTGATCAAGCCCAAAAATTCAAGGCTCCTGTCGATCCCAACATCGAAATCGTTGAACCTGAAGAAACTTTCCGAACTGACCGTCCTCAACACTTCATCAAGCGTCGCAAGACGGTCCCAATCGAATCCGAGGTGCATGAATATCTCACCGCCCCTCAAGAGGACGAGATATGCAAACCCCTAAACTTCTGGCAGATCAACGCGCGTCTTTGGCCCAACTTGGCACGCATGGCACGGGCAATGCTCGCAGTTCCTGCTACAAGCGCTCCTTCTGAGAGCTCATTTTCAAATGCGTTGAGAGTGATGAGTGATCACCAATCTTCTTTCACTCCCACTAATCTTGAGGCTCAAGTCTGTCTTAAGAGCTGGGATAAGGTGTTGTCAAAACGAAAAAAATAGTTCTTTTCAAATTTCAATTAGAAACTCTCAAGTTTTTATACTCATGATTTGGTAGTCTCTCAAAATAGTTTTTGATTTCTAAGTAGGCTCTTAAAGCTCCTCTTTTATACAAGTGATTTTGAAATACATGATAAACTTTTGACCCCCTTCCTGTTAAGGCCAGGTTCTGGGATCACCGCTGGTCGACAGGAATGGAGAAAGAGTTCTACCAAGCAATCTAGTTGATTACACAGATTGTTGGATGAGGAAAGAGAAAGCTATCTACGTAATACAAGTATATAGCCAACTCTCAGTTGTGACATGTGTCTCATCTTTCACAAGTGTTACATGTATGGATTCGTAACATTATCCCCCCTTTAATTCCCCCTTTTAACGCCCAAACTCCCTCTTGAAAGTTCTGCGTTCTTTCCCCAGGCAGCATTAAAAAACCCATTGGGAAAAAGCTATGCCTTCTCTCACTTTCTCCTTCTTCTCCTATATCTTGACGCACTATCCGGAAATCTTCTATTGAAATCATTTAATAATTCTAAGCTGTTTGTTAGATTTACCTCAGGTTCCCAAGAATTATGATTCGCCTCATATCCCTTCCATTTGACTAAATATTCAATTTTCTTGTGTCTTGACCTGCAATCTAATATTTCTTCAACTTCCCATTCTTCTTCTCCATTAATTGTGATTGGTGGTGGTTGTTTGACTTCTTTTCTATGTTCAATTGGATCAATTTCGTGCTTTTGTAGTAGTGAAACATGAAACACTGGATGGATACCCTTCATTGAATGCGGTAGTTTCAATTTGTAAGCTGACGTGGATACTTTTTCAATTATAATGAAAGGACCTAGCCATCTATGTTCCAGTTTAGGAGTTGGCCTCGTCGTTGAAATATTTCTTCCGTTAAGCCAAACCTGGTCACCTATGTTCCAATCGGGTGTTTGTCGTACGTGCTTATCAAATTGATTTTTCATTGATTCCTGCGACATCTCTAAACAGCTAGTCAGTTCCTTTTGTACTTCTTCTAATATACTCAGTCTGTTTTCCACTACAGGAATGCATTGATCACTCGATGGAATCTTGTTGAAAGTCGGGTTGAAGCCGTAGTTGGCTTTAAATGGCGAGATTCCCGTTGAATCGTGGTCTCGGTTGTTGTAGGCAAACTCTGCTGTCGGTAGCAACGTCGCCCAATCGTCTTGTCGGTACGTCACAAAATGTCTGAGGTATTGCTCAATTGATTTATTGACGATCTCACTCTGACCGTCAGTCCTAGGGTGAAACGCCGTAGACGGGTGTAGTCGAATTCCTAAACGGTTGTCCAGCTGTTTCGTGATCTGTGATATAAAAATGGTACCACGATCAGACACAATACTCTTTGGAGTACCGTGCAGTTTCCAAACGTCTTTAATCATTATGTCAGCTAGTTCATTGGCTGTCATAGATTCTCGACAAGGAAGAAAATGGGACATTTTCGTCAACCGATCCACTACAGTCAAAATGCTGTCATGTCCATTTGACTCCGGTAATTTAGTTATTAGGTCATAACTAATATTGGTCCATGGTCCGGCCGGTATTGGCAACGGCTCCAATGTGCCAAATGGTTTCTGAGTGCTTGATTTTACCCGTAGGCAGGAATCGCAAGCGTCGACATATTTGTTGACATAAAGCTTTTGAGATGGCCACGTAAAACACCTACGTATTAAGCCAAGGGTCTTAGATCTACCCGGGTGTCCTGCAATAAGGCTATCATGTCTGCTTCGTACTATTAAGTACTTGATGTAGTCGTCATTTGGTACCTCGATTCGGCCTTGGTTGTAAAGTATTCCATCCTTGACATCGTAGTTCTTCATTGCCAATTTGAGTTTTGAATAAAGGGATCTTGTATCCCTGATCAAAACAATCAACACGTGTATCAGTCTGATAGTTAAAGGAGGAACAGAATGTCCGGAGAAGAGATTAGAATGATATAGTGTTGATGTATGAGAAAACTTCAATAATGAATGAAATTTCTTGTATGAATCATAAACAACAATAAATGAGAAACAAGAATCATTAATCATACCTGATCAAAACAATCAACACGTGTATCAGTCTGATAGTTAAAGGAGGAACAGAATGTCCGGAGAAGAGATTAGAATGATATAGTGTTGATGTATGAGAAAACTTCAATAATGAATAAAGAAGGAGAAGTTTTCTCAGAGGAACAACTATATGAACTATCTTGTTTGATACAACTTGTGGTTAGGTTAAGGTATGATATAAAAGTAAGTGAGTATATTATGTGCAAAATTATAAGTGTTGTCATGTAAATGTAATTAGTAAAGTAAAAGAAATAAATGAAATGATAACTTCATAATTTAGCTCCAACAGCCCCCCCTGCTCACTACTTCTTTATGTCAGACAAGCCAAGTTGTTCATAAGATGTTATTAATATGTTAGCCCCTACCGATTTTGTAAGTCCATCAGCAGGCATATCCTTTGTAGAGATGTGAGATACAGTGATATGTCCTTCACGAGTGAGTTGTCGAATGAAATGATGTCTGATGTCAATGTGTTTTGATTTGTTATTAACTGAGGCTTCGTTGCAGAGAAATACCGCTCCTTGATTGTCGTTTGATATTGGTAATTTTATGGGAACATTAATTGCCTGTTTCTGATATAAGTGCTCAAGTAATCTACACAACCACAATCCATGCTTTGCACAATCCCCAATCGCTAAATACTCCGCCTCTGTAGTTGATAAAGTAACTGAATGTTGTCTCCTACTCTTCCAAGACACCAGAGATCCCTGCACAAAAAAAACAAAACCTGTTGTTGATCTACGTGTGTCCACATCCCCAGCATAATCCGCATCTGCATATCCTTCAACCAAATTGTCCTGAGCCTTTCCCAAACCGAATGTTAAACTGAATGACACAGTCTTCTTTACGTATCGTAGTAGGTGTTTAACAGCTGTCCAATGAGTTTCGTTGTGTCTGGAATTGAACCTTGCTAGATATCCCACAGCAAAAGCGATATCGGGCCTGGTTTGTACAGATAGGAAGTTCAACATACCCACCGCCGCTCGATAGTGTTCAATTTCAGTGGAATCCTCCGGAGAAGGTGAAAATAACTTGATGTTTTGAGGGAGGGGTGTCTTGACCCCGTTGCAATGAGACATTCCAAATCGCTCAAGCATTGCTTCACAGTAATGTGACTGATCTAGGGTAATTGTTCCGCGGGTACGGTCGCGAGTGATGTGAATTCCAAGGTGTAGAGATGGATTATCGTTCCAACGAAACTTGTATTGACGGTTTAAGTCTTCTCGAAACTTGTTAAGGAAAGCTTTGTCATTGGAAAAGGTCATGCCATCATCAACGTGCATAGTTAGGTGGATAAAGGAAGAACCCTTTCGGAGTGAATAAAGTGAGTTATCAACCGGACACACGTTGAATCCCATACTTTTGAGCTTATTGTCAAGATCATCATTGAATTCTCTATGTGCCTGACAAGTTCCGTATAATGAACGATCTAGTTGAACCACATGATTCGGTTTGGTGAGGTCACGAAACCCCGTTACTTGGCGAACATAAACCTTGTGCTTCATTCTTCCATTGAGGAAAGCTGTCTCGATGTCGAACTGAGCCATCTCAAGGTCTTCTTTAGCCGCAATAGCGTAAAGTGTACGCAAAGTGTCGGTTAGGCCAACCGAAGCATAAGTTGAGTCGAAGTCAATGCCTTTGATTTGGTGATTGCCGCCGGCAACCCAGCGTGCTTTATATTTGGTAATGCGGTTGAATTCATCTCGTTTTCTTTTCAATCGCCACATTCCAGGTAGTATATTTGCCTCAGGGGGTGGTTCGACAAGTCGTCCTACTTCATGAGTTTGTAGGGAATTAAACTCTTCAGACATCGCCTTCAACCAGTCCTCTCGATTGGGTCCTTTCATCGCCTGTGAATAGCTTGGTTCATCAAACTCGGGTCCATCATCTATAGTGGAGAAGTGGTTTTGGTGAAGATCGGCTGTTGTATGATACCCGATTAAATCACCCAATCGTTCGACCGGATTGGTTTGGCGGGTGGATCGTCGAGGTTGAGGTGGCTGGGTGGTGGTGTTGTCAGACATATTGAGGAAGTCACTAACAGCATCAGGGTTTGGCGGAGTAGAGACATGTGTTTCCCAGCATTCATCCCACACGTCATCGTTTAGGACAGTTAGCTCTTCAGTTGTCGATGGATCAAGCTTTCGAAGTGGAAAAGATGTCTCATTAAAAACTGCGTCATTAGATATCATGATTCGATTAGATTTAGGGTCCCATAAGCGATATGCATTTGAATACTTTTCATATCCTACCATTATCGCCTTGACTGAACGATTTGCAAGCTTGTTTAAGTGACCAGGGGGGATCGAATACGCCAAACAACCGATAACTTTGAGACGATTGTAAGGAATGATGGGAGATTCTTTCTTCATAGCTAAAACTTGCCATGCATACTCAGGGCAGTCAAAAGTAATGGACTTAGAAGGGCATAGGTTGAGAAGGAATGAAGTGGCCATAATTACCTCCCCCCACAGACGAACAGGTAGATTACCATGTATTAGTTGGGATCTCAGACGACTAGCAATTGTTCTATTGAATCTTTCAACTACTGAGTTTTGTTCTGGAGACTCGGGCGGGCCCATCTCATGTATGACACCATGTTCATTTAGATACTGAGTAAATGCGGAACTTGTGAATTCTCCTCCACGATCAGTCTTGAGAACAGCAATTTTATTTGATGTTTGATTACTTAGCATTGAATGGAACATTTTAAACGCCTCAAAGGCTTGAGATTTACATTTTAAAAGAATGACCCAATTCTTTCTGGTCGCATCGTCTATGAGAACCATAGTATAGAGAAAACCCCCAATACTAGGAGTGGGAAAGGGACCGGCAAGATCGCAATGAATCCTATAAGCAGGGATTTCAGAGCGAGGAAGCCTACCAGAATGGCTGCTCCTCGTTTGTTTCCCCAAGGTGCAGGCTTCACAAGTTGATGGTGCAGTTGGATTAAGTCGTAAGACATTTTCCATGATATCTGAGGTACTCCTATTGTTCAGATGTCCAAATCGTAAGTGCCATAGGTCAGTGATGTTGATAGGTTTGGATTCGGTGGACAACGCACGTGGTTCAGAATAGTGAAAGAATTTCCAGAAACCGCCAGGACCGACGTCCTTGTATGCAGGAAGGATGAAATTTGAATCTGAGAAGTACATGTTGGAGTCATCCTTGTTTTGACCATAATGTGGATCGACACTCTTGAAACCTGAATCGTAAAGTTGAGTAATTGATATCAAGTTTGCAGGTAATGAAGGAGAATATAGCACATTTGGTATTTCAACCAATGTCGGAGCACCATCAATGCTGAAAGCGTGAAGCTTCGCAGTTCCCATCTGATTAGCAACAATTTGGGAGGATTGATCATCATTTGCGACCTTGATTGTTACTGGTTCAACTGATCGTAGATCGTCGAGAAGCATCGCATCACCAAACATATGCCGATTGCATCCCGTATCCGCAATGGTTGGTTTGTGAGTGGCATTCGGAGACGGGTACTTGGAAGAGATCGTCATGGACACTTCGCTAGATGGATCTACAGCAGTGACATTGAAGGAAGTCGCAAATTGACAGGCAGCAGGGCTTTCAGTCGGTGGTGGTTGTGAATCAGATGGTTGGGCGTTCGGAGCAGGCAAATTCTGGACAGGCTGGGCGTTGGCGTTGTATCCAATAACACCCGCAGCAACCAGTTGGTTGAACCTTCGGATTTTCTCTCCATCTGACAAGCCTTGAACAGAAGATGAGTTGTTCAATTGGCGTTGCTGGGCACCAGTTCGCCGCGTTTGCTTAGAGCATACTGCGTTGGTGTGAGAAAATCCCCAATGCTCCTTCAGAACACAAGGTGCGTGTGGTGAGCGATCAGAACGAGGTGTTATGATCCGCGAGTTGTTCACAGTTTGCGTCCTCGCGTTAGTCGCCATGGCTATCGCAGTATCATCGACCGAATTGAGAGCCGATTTGGTTCGTAAGCGAGATGTTACTTTGGTCGTTGAAAGAGTTTTCATGTCACCAAAGAGTTGGTCACGAATGGTGGCGAACTGATCGCCAGGAAAGCTCAGTAAGAGAAAAACAGCTAAGAGTTTATCACTGATCTTCAAGCTTTCATCATTAGCAGTAGCTGCTGCTAGTTGGGTGTGTAGATCGTTGATACCATCGAGGAACGTCGATACGGTTTCAGAACCAGAGAATCGAATAGTTGCTACCTTAGCAATTAGAGCAGCAACTTCGAGTCCATCATCTTGAGATACTTGCTCAACAAGAAGCTCATATGCTTTCTTTGGGTCCTCTATACCTCGGATGGCGGGTAGTCGAGTAGCAGGTACAGACGCTCGTATGACTTCGAGCGCAGTGGCGCGTTCACACTCAAGTTGTTCGACTTTATCAAAGTCCTTGAGGTCATCGCCAGAGAGAGAAGTGTCTCGTTCAATATGTTTCCAAAGGCGTCGGCCTTTCAGGTATGTTTTCAGGCCTAGTTTCCAATCTACTTTGTTGGTATCGGTGAGCTTGGGAATTGCAGCGAGAAGAAGAGAGGAATGTGAAACAGAGTTTGTTGAATTGGCTTGTGGGGTAGCCATTTCAGACAGATCTTGGTTTTCAATCGGATTCTGGCCGTTCGTACTATCAGAAGGTGATGTGGGTGGGAAGGTGGGAGATTGGCAGAATCGATTGCGGTATTAGCGTGAGATAGTGATCGACGTGGCGTAACCGTTAAAGTTCAGTAGTGAATTGACAGTTGATTTCTCCGGATTCAATCTGAGTTTGATTGAAATTGGTCAATTCAGTAGCCGAGAAGAACCTAGAATTCTAGATTCGTGTTGAGAGTATTTTGAGTTTGAATGTACGGATTCTCGTGCTAAGAGACCGTGTTCACAACTCTAATCTACTTTGATTGATGTTTCGAAAAAAAAATTATAGCCGGAGGCTGGGCTCATAACCTAAAGGGATCTTGTATCCCTGATCAAAACAATCAACACGTGTATCAGTCTGATAGTTAAAGGAGGAACAGAATGTCCGGAGAAGAGATTAGAATGATATAGTGTTGATGTATGAGAAAACTTCAATAATGAATGAAATTTCTTGTATGAATCATAAACAACAATAAATGAGAAACAAGAATCATTAATCATACCTGATCAAAACAATCAACACGTGTATCAGTCTGATAGTTAAAGGAGGAACAGAATGTCCGGAGAAGAGATTAGAATGATATAGTGTTGATGTATGAGAAAACTTCAATAATGAATAAAGAAGGAGAAGTTTTCTCAGAGGAACAACTATATGAACTATCTTGTTTGATACAACTTGTGGTTAGGTTAAGGTATGATATAAAAGTAAGTGAGTATATTATGTGCAAAATTATAAGTGTTGTCATGTAAATGTAATTAGTAAAGTAAAAGAAATAAATGAAATGATAACTTCATAATTTAGCTCCAACATTGAAGACATCGGGTTTTCTTTCGCATCCATAATTTCAGCTAGCCTAATGTCATCTCTGCTTGCTTTTCTGATTAAATCAATGATAGTATCGTCTGTCACAAATGCTTCTGTAACTTCACTAGCCGTTGTTTCCTCTAGGCTAGTCTCAATTTCATTTAGATCGGATACCCCCAAAACATCCACTTCGAACCAGTGTTCTGCATCTTGTAGTTCAATGTTCTCGTCTTCAAAAAATGAGTCAAAACTGTCTATGTCAACTATGAAAGAATCTTCAACTAAGTTTTCAGGCTTGATGAGCTGGCCGAATGTCAATTTCTCCGCTTCGTTAGGTGCTAGATCTGGGCGTCTTGACAATGCGTCTGGTTTAGCCGCATTCCGTCCTGGTCGAAATTTGATAACAAAATCAAAACAACCCAGGATCTCGGCCCACCGTGCCTGTCGTCTTGTCAATTGCTTCGTAGTCATGAAAGACTCGAGGTTCTGGTGGTCGGTATACACGATGACTTCCAGTCGGTTTGGATTACCCTCCAAATAATGGCGCCATTCCTTAAAGGACGCCACGATTGCAAGCAATTCCTTGTCAAATATCTCGTAATTCCTTTCCGCTTGAAGTAGCGATCTGGAAAGGTAGGCCACCGGGTGTAATTCACCATCGACATTGCAATATTGAGACAATACTGCTCCTAAAGCGAAATCCGAACAATCACATTCGAGAATGAATGGTTTGTAAGGGTCCGCAATTTTGAGGATCGGCGCCGAGATAAAAGCTGTCTTGAGTGATTCAAACGCCTTATCACAGTCATTGTCCCATATGTACGGAGTCTTCAGTTTCGTCAGGTTATGAAGTGGTCGTGTTGTACGAGAAAAATGGTCTACGAAGCGTCTGTAAAAATTCGAAAAGCCGATAAAGTGCTGGAGTTCGGTGACATTTTTTGGGGCGGGCCACTCTTTCACTGCCTTAACCTTCGTAGGGTCCATTTTGACTCTGTTTTTGGAAATAATAAGACCGAGATATTCTATATCAGACTTCGAAAATTCGCATTTTTTGGGTTTTAGCCATAAATCATGCTTGTCGAGGATGTCCAGGATGCTGTCAACCGCTTTTTCATGGTGGACGTTCTCTTTTGTATAGATCATCGTGTCATCTAAATAGGCTGCGGTATCGTTTCCTATACGCCCTACTAGGATGTCTTGAATAAAGTATTGAAAGTACCCTGGGGCGCCTGTAGGTCCAAAAGGCATGGTGAGTGGCGCAAACTGGCCGTGTTTGCATATAAAAGCTAAGATGTCTTCGTAGCCTTCAGCTAATCTCAAGTTTCCATACGCGTTTCTGAGATCTAGTTTTGTATATTTATCAGCGTCCAAAAGACTGTCAACCAAATCCATTGTAAGAGGCAATGGATATTTATTTTTGATTGTCAGAGAATTGAGCCTGCGGTAATCAAAGCAAGGTCTCAAATTCCCGTCCTTCTTCCCTGTGAACAACACAGGGGCAGCCCAAGGTGAGGTCGTCCTACGGATAGTCCCGTTCTGGAGTCCCTCGTCTATCATCTTCTTTAGCACCTCGTCTTCCGCAGGTGATAAAGGTATTATTCTACCAGCTTGTGGTTGAGCACCAGGTATTAGATCTACCTTAAAATCATATCGACGACGTGGCGGGAGTCGTTGTGAATTAGACTTGCGGAACATGTGTAGATGGCGGTGATAATAGGTCGGGACGAGTTCTTCGACGGTCTTGGAGGGCTCCTTCATCTTCAAGTCGGCAGCGAGTCGAGCTGAAGTGGACCAGGATGCCTTCGCGGCGTTGACATCGACCGTAGGACAGCTATTCAGGGAAAAATTACACTGGCCAGCTGCTTCAGGTTGTAAGATTAAATTAGGACTATCGGACTCACCTCGCGGGGATGCTAACGTGTCTGTAAGAACACACATCCCCTCGTCAAATTTCCTAGCTTGCCCCTCCAGCATCACGTCAGGATCCATGGGGGTGGTTTTCGGAATAGACGAAACTGCTTCAGCAGTCGCGAGTGGTTCTAATGGCGTAGCGTTTGATACGGTTGCGAGTGGTTCGGATGGCGTAGAGTTTGATACTTCGGTGTTCGAGTAATGCGTCTCTGACTTAGGCTTCTGTGATATTGGAGGTAAACAAGGCTTGCCAGCTGTTTCACGGGACAGTAGGGAAGATGGGAGATCGGACTCACATCGCGGGGATGTTAGCGTGTCTGTCAGAACACACATCCCCTCGCCACATTTCCTAGCATGCCCCTCTGGCATCACGTCAGGATCCTCGGGGGTGTTTTTCGGATTGGACGAAGCTGTATCATCAGCTGCAATGTCGTCGAGATGGTCTGGCGGTGATGTGGCATCGGATGTCGGTGCAAAAATCTGAGAATTCAAGGGAAACAGGTGATCGCCCAGGGTTTCTTGGGAGTCTGATTGAAAAACAAGATCATACGCACGTTGCGGGGATGTTAAGGCTATGTTTGGTAGCGATTACAAAAAAAAAACTCCTTTTGACCCCCGGTCCATCGCCCCGGGGGAAAGGAGTTTTTTTTGAAAATGGAGTTTTTTTAAAAAAAACTCCGTTGTAAGTACATTCGGAAATTACACGTTTGGTTGAAATTCAACCAAACTTCGTTTATCACTTCCTCACCAATTCCCTTGTTTACCTCACGGCGACTATTTTTAACGTCACATCCACCATTTCCGTTCGATTTCACCACCGATGGCTGATATCGACTCGGATTCTTCGATGGATTTCCATCCTGAATGGCTGTCCTCGTCTGATGAGAACAGTGATGATGATATCGTACTGAATTTATTATCAAATCATGAAATCACTTTGAGAGTGATGACGAAGTAGAACAGCGGTAGTTAGAGATGAAACTAGTTTTGAGAAAGAAAAATTTGAGACGAAAAATAATTTTAAAAAAAAATAATTGAGACGAATGAAAATGTGAAGAGTGGAAAGATTTTGAGACGAGATTTCGATAAGTTCGAAAGGGAGTTTATGAAGAAATAAACTCCCTTTTTGCGTTTATGATAAACGCCCTTTTAAACTCCTTTTCGGTCGGGAAAGGAGTTTTTTTTTGGGTACTGTAAACGCTGCCAAACGACGTTTTTAGAACGGCGTTTTTTTTAATTTCAAAGGAGTTTTTGAAAAAAAAAACGCCAAAAAAAAACGCTACCAAACGTAGCCTAAAGTATCTGTTACGATACACACCCCCTTGTCACTTTGCCTAGCGTCCCTTTTGGGTTCCACGGCGGGGTCCTGCAAGGGTAATGTCGGCCTGGACAAAGCCACAAGGGCTGCAACGTCTGGTTGGTAATCAGAGACCTTTCCAGTCGTCCAGTTGATGCGGCTGTGATGTTTCTTGATCCAAGGGATTCCCAAAATCCCGTCGTAAGTATCTTTCACCCTAGTGATAATAAAAGTGGTGGTTGAGTTGTCGTCGTGGTTGATTAGGTCGGCCTCAAACATTGCGTGGCTGGTAGATCCATCAAAACCAGTCACAACTCGCTTGGACTGATTTGCGTACCGCAAGAGGTTGCATTCGGCGGCAAAGCTTTCACTCAGGACGTTATGTGTCGCTCCTGAGTCAATGAGGAAAAAGGCTTCAAAAGAGGAAGGTTGTGTGGCGCGGGAGTGGGGCAGTGACAGAGAAGTACGCAAGAAAAGACGGGGGTCGTCTGCATTGCACGATCTAACAGTACTAGCTCCTAAATTAATATCATCTAAACCTCCCGGGTGGCTCAGGATAGGCACACTCATTCCTGAGCACCGCCATTTTTTGACAGGTCGGCTCTACTTCCTCCTTCTTGCTGGTCTAATTGATTAAATCCTGAAGTACTCATAGCAGCAATTTTAGCTTCTAATTCGGCGATCTTATGTTTGTAACTATTTGAACCATTGAAACCCCCTCTACGTTTTCCATTACCATCATTTCGTTTCACAGGACAATCCGACGCAATATGACCCTGACCAGCACAATGAAAGCAAGAACCCGTTCGTAATCGACGTGAACGTTCTTCAGCACTCAATTTAACATATCCAGATGAAATATCCATGGCATTAGGATCCTTAGGCACATGAAAGTTCGTAGTAGCGCTTGTGACACCGTGCATCTTGCTGTCGAGTTTGATCGCTAAATTGGCGATTTGCTCGATGGAAGTGAAATCCTCCTGAATCATAACCATGGCAACCCGAATCTCTTTCTTAAGCCCTTGTTCAAAATGACTAATGAGTGTAGGTACCTCCCACCCAGTAGCAGTGGCATACGTATTGAACTCGTGTGCGTAGGTGGCCACCGAACCCTTCTGAGTCAAGGTACGCAAGGCGCGTTCAGCCTTTGCCTTCTTCTCCGTATCGAAATACATCGCCTTGAAATTAGTGATGAATCTTTCAAAGGTGACTAGATGAGACGTCTCGTCGTCAAACAGTTCAAGGGTGAGGGGTTGAGCCCAACTACTGGCTGCGCCGGTAAGGTAGGATACGGTGAATACCACCTTGCTGCGATCATCCGGAAACTGATAAGGATGAGCCAGTAAATATAACTGGACCTGAGTTGCGAAGATTTCCGCTGCAGAGCCTCTAGCTCCAGAGAATTTGTCTGGAGTCGCAACCTTAGGCCCTTTGGGAGTAGGTGCAGACGCCTGATGGGCAAACGTCGCGGTAGGAGTAGGTGCTGGGTTTGCTTGATCACCAGCTTGCATATTGGCAAGTCGCGCCTCGGCGTCAGCAGATCTAGCCTCGGCTTGTTCTCGAAGGGAACGTTCTCGATCTAATGAGGCAGATAGCTCGTTGAGCTGGCGTTGAATATCCTCCATATCGGGAGGAGGCTCGATAGCGAGGCGTTCGTCGAGTTCAATAGCGAGCTGAGGTGCTGGAGGTTCAATCGCCAAGTGCGTTTCAGAATCAACAAAGTTATGAGAAGTATCGGTGTCGGAATCGGCGTCGCCGTCGGGGAGACTGTATGACGGTGACGTTGTGGCGTTTTCTTTTTTTTTTTTTTTTTTTTTTTTAGGTTTAAGTTCTAATTCAATCTAATTCAATTCGATCTAACAAGGTTTAGTGGGTTTGGTCGTCTATGAGGCTTTGATGTATTCTAAGAAGGTTTCAGTTCAGTATCAAATCTTAATCTAATTGTATCTAAGTTAATGTGATTCGATCTTGAGGTGATTCTATTCTGACTTCCTCGATTCCTAGTTTTGAGATCCGACAATATGTTAAGGCCAGGTTCTGGGATCACCGCTGGTCGACAGGAATGGAGAAAGAGTTCTACCAAGCAATCTAGTTGATTACACAGATTGTCGGATGAGGAAAGAGAAAGCTATCTACGTAATACAAGTATATAGCCAACTCTCAGTTGTGACATGTGTCTCATCTTTCACAAGTGTTACATGTATGGATTCGTAACACTTCCCGAGTCTTTTTTGCCCCTACATATGAGCCTGGCCCTGCTAGGCCACAGGGCCAGGGCTTCAGGGCGTGCCCTGGCCGGCCCCGTGAGTTTCTAGAAGGTCCTTGGGTTAACCCAGGGCAAAAGTTGGCCCTGGGGCTGGCCCTGAAAATTCGTGTCCGGGTCGCAGCCCTACTCCAAATACATAAAATATGCATATACAATCTGGGGGAAAATTACATCTGTGAAGTCAACGCAGCCACTATACTATACTATACTATACTAGTATCAGCCAATACTTAGTGAATGGGGAAGGGTGTAGATCCGCATGAATGGGGAAATTGCACTTTTTAACCTAACTGTGAAAGGTTTTGTTTTTACAAAACCCCAAAAGTAGTGCTCAGATCACTTCTGGACAAGGCCAAAAATATATGCATTAAGAGGTTATGCGTTTAACTCAAGGTTTGGCTGCCGCCATTTTTGGTGGCCAAGGATTCCTATGCATCTAAGAAAATATGCACGCAGAGAAAGATGCACTTAGACGGAGTTGACTGTAGATGTTCAAGTTGATTGAAGATGTAGAATGGATGCAATTTCAATGAAGTTTCAATACCTTTTTTAATTAATCATTTTGTGCATCAAATGTTTCTCACCCTGAAAAAAATACATCATCTTTTCAATGCCCCACTTATACAATTTCAAATGATACCTGACAAGATGATATGCTTAATCACTACAATCACCAGGTGTTGAATAAAGATCATCCAAGTGTATCAATTTCATTATTCTTAACTTGTTTGAATAATGTGATTTGGAAGAAAGAAGTTTCAGATCTGGTTTGAAAAGAAAAGTGATGAAGGATGAGATCAGACCAATTCAGGTTGAGTTTGATTTTGATTTGTTTGAAAATCGAAACCAAAGTGACTTGTGAATCAAAGTTCATCATTCATTAATACACGTGTTTTTGTTTTGTTTTGTTTTGTTTTGTTTTGTTTTGACATGATCATGAGAATCAGGAAAGAAAGAAGGATCAAGGATTCCAAAAAAAAGGTCACCGATCAAAACTCAACAAAAACAGTTGCCCCCTGTGATCATTGCTCAAGCTTAGCTCTCTTCTTCTGACTAAGACCAAGACTCAAACCTCGATCGACAAGCCGTTTAGCACTCAACTTCATCTCTCTCAATTTCTCATCTTCTTCTGATCTTAATGGATATTCATAACTCACTCCATCCGTTTGAGCTCCATAAGGTATCAAACGACATTCTAAATCAATCGGTTGAACTCTTTTTTCATTCATCAAAGGTTTGGGTTGAATTGATTCAGGTTCGAGTGATGGATCAGGTTCGAGTTTTCTTCTAAAGAATAAAACTTTGGTGATGGGTTTGGTAGCTATTGTTTTGTTTTGATTTGGATACAAATGATTAAAGAGATCAAAAACAATAGCAAGATCAGTGTATTGAAAAAAAGTATTCATTAAGAAAAGAAAAGGGGAAAAAAATCAAACTGACTTTGATATAATTCAGATTGATTAGATTGATCAGTTGGAATTAAAGTTGAAAGTTTAAGAACTTCTTGAGATTCAGGTTCGAGTTTTTTGAAATCTTGATTTTTCCAATCATCTTCTACATCATCATTCACATCATTTGATTTTCTTTCTTCTTGAATTAAATCTTCAATAAAGATTTCATACTTTAAATTTCCTAAGATGATTTCTTGAGGGTTAATCGATTGATTAGATTTCTTTTTCGGATCGAAATCGTTTAAATTTAATTTTAAATTTTCTAAATGTTTGATTCGTAACTTTAAAATCACCAAACCAAACCAAACCCAACAAAAAATCAAAAATAAATTAATCGATCAGTTTGGAAATTGACATTTTTTTTTTCAAATTTTGAATTAAATTTTTAAAGAAAATTTCAAAGACTTACACCACTTGGTAATCTAATGATCCATAACTGATCAGTTTCATTCTTAACTTTAGATAAATTCAAACTTGACACTTTGAATTCCGAATTCTCATTCAATCTTTTATATCCAAATGGAGCTTTATATGAATTTTGTTCATTTCTCTTTCTATATTTCAAAATTCAAAATTCAAAATTCAAATTCAATTCCATTTTTTTTTTCGTTCAAGTAAGTTAAAATGTGTGATATTTAGGTATTAGTTTTTAACATCTTCGTTTCTTTAAAAAAGAATTTTGGATTTGGATTTGGATTTGGATTTTGAAATTGATTAATCACCTTGTGGTTCTAGGTAATGATTTGGGTGAAGTTGATCGATTTGATGAAGTTTCTGAAGATGAACTATCTTGATTCATGTTGAATTAGTTTAAAGAAGTTGAATTGTTTTTTAAAAAAAAACTATAAATTCAAAAATTCCAAAACCAAAAAATCAAGCTTCAGTATCAAGTTTCATAGTATGGTTTTAAACCGACAATGAATACCCTACAAAACCCATACTCACCTCTAAGATCACATCAGATCATCCATAAACAAACCCCCTTCTCTCTCAATTGATTCTCACTCATTCCTCAATTCAATCACAACTTGAACTAATTTTAGAAAAACAAAGAACTTCATCTGAAGATGAATACAAGTGTACATATCTGATTCGTCTTCATGATATAATAATGCTAAACAAACATCTCAATGGTCTATCACATTCTACTGGATACAATCTCAAATTGTAAAAAAATAACACACCATAGAAAAAGATCAAAAGAGAAAGAAAAAAAAGAAAAAAAAAAGTACGTTTGAAACTCATCAAGAAAGAAAGAGAAAAAAACACACACAACTCATTTCAAACCTCAAACCCAAATTCCAAAAACCCAAAAAAACCCTTCATTCTCAAATCCTCAAAATCCCTTAAATCCTCAACCTAACCAATCTAATCCGTTCGATTGATTTCCAATCCCAACATTCCAACCACTCAAGAAATTAATCACATTCCAATCATTCAATTGACTCAACTCAACCAATCTCATCCGATCCTTCTCTTCTTCTTCGCTTTCTCTTTCTTCTTCTTCATGTCCAAACCCTAATCGAATCTCATCCTCAAATCGATGATCATCTTTAATCTTCAACAAATCGGTTGCTTCTGCTTGTGATTGTTTATGATTGATCGATTGGGTTGGAATAGGTAATCGACTCGGTTCAGGCCATGGTTCTGAAAAGATATCATGGGTCTTTTTAATCAATTCTAAAATCCCTTCAGGTCTTGATTTGATCGATTGATCGGTTGATTCATTTGCATTGATATTGATGATCTTCATCAATCCTGCTCTTACTAAATGAAGTGGTGGGGTCATCACAGTTGAACTGTCTTTATCGTGAATAAAACTATTCAACGCATAATACCTATTGGATCAGTAAAACAAATCAAGAAAAAAAAGAATCAGCTCAAGTGTTTGAGGTTTTCTTGATTCAAGTCTTCTAAAGCGACTCACGTGTTTAAAGCTTGACACCATTGCTGTGAAATTGACCATGTCTGTTTCAATTCATTCAACATCTTAGTATCCGATGCAAGATACTCTCCCACATTCTTGACATAAGGTGCATGCAAAGGCCAAAACCATCTAATGGGAAAGAAAATGGAAAAAAAGTAGTGAGGGAATGAAGATTTGAGTAAGAAGACAATCTGATGAGATCCACTTGTTCAGAAAATCTCTTTCTAGTGACCTACAGGTGTATATGCATCGTTCCAGCCGTCAAGATTGCATAACCAGCAAATGGATTAGTAAGTCGAGAAGCATGATGACCCAGATTGATCAACATATCTGTCACCGCATTCGCCGATCTAAAACAAGTGTCTGCTGATGTTTTCCACCAATCTGGATTAGGTGGGACGATTTCAATTCCACTCTGATGAGGATGCCATAAGCTTTCGCCATCGATCGGTCCATTTCGTGGCTAATGAACCCCCCCCAAAAAAAGTCAGTCAAGATGGTCGAGTTGGATTGAATGAAGGAAGAGAGAGTGTAAAGAGAAAAAAGGATCTGACTCGTTGGTCTCTCTTTCATCAAATGCTCACATTGTAATCCAGAGGTGGTAGGAAAGGTATATAGTCACGGTGAAGGTATAATAACGAGGTGAAGTATAACAAGTGCATCTACCAAAAAAACCCCCACAGGATTCAGTCCAAATTAAACCGATCAATCCGAAGTTCATAACACATAGAAGCCAAGTCTTCAAAACGGCTATAGGATCAGTCTCCTCACCAGTCCATAAGCCTTTCCTTGTCCAATCATACAATGTGCCACTAGATTCGATTCAGAGTAACGTAGATGACTAGGCAAGTGAAGATCCCATTCGGATAATTGTTCATCAAGCCTTCCAAAACTCGATTCAGGTAACCAAGGACATCTTCGATCATGATGTCTACCTCCCTTTGCAACATAACCAATCACTTTACTCCATAATTCAGCTATTCTCATCGTTTGACCAAACAAATCGGCTTCTTCGTTTTCATTTCCAAATTCTAAAACATGGGATTGTTTTTTTAAGAAAAGAAAAAAGAGAGAAAAGATGATGAGTAGAGAAAAGATGATCATCAAAAGAGGAAAAGAGGAAAAAGGAAGAAAGAAAAGAAAGATGAAGAATCTAACTCTTAGAGATAGGTGCCCAGATTGGTAAAGGGTTTGTACTAAACCTAGCCGTGTTCACTTGTTTTCCAATAATGAATTCATTATCAGGACAAGGAAATCGAGTACTCAAATCATCCTCTCTTAAACTGATCACAGTCGGTCTATCCTTTCCATCTCCAAACAATCTTTCAATTAAAACACATGCCCAAAACGTTCGACGTTTGATATCCAGATCGATGAGAGTTTGTTCATGTTGAGTTCTTTGTTGAGTGGTGATGGGTGATCGGATGGTCAGAGGAGTTGAAATCATCGGTTCATCATCATCTAAATGAGCTAGATTCAATAACTGAGCCATCCTGATAGCTATTCCGATATGCATCCAACCAGTGTGTTCTTGATACTGTGTACAATGATGTAAACCTAACATCAAATGGACTTGAACTCTTGAGATTGAGATCACATCGGGATTCGATCGAATCAAATTCAAGAGTTGAGTAGAATAAGATTGAGAAGATGGTTGAAGATCATCTAGATGTAAAGCCTTTAACGGATCACAAAACCTAAATTTCCAAAACAAAATGAAAGAAATCGATTGGAGAGAATTGATGAGCTTGATGGTGAAGAGAATCCTTTGAAGGTGAACATACCTTTCGGCTAGAGTGAGAATACAAAGTAAGATTTCATGATCGATTGTTTGATTTTCCAATTGACGCATCAATGTTGGTCGATGGATAAAGGTAAAGAGACTTTCATCTGAGAAATGAGTGAAGAATGCATTGAAAGCTAGTCTTTGAATCTGATGATCAGGTAAACTGGATGGATGGAAAGATCGCGCGAAAAAGTGAAATTGAGATGAGTAAGAGAGATGGATTGATAGATGAGGATGAGGATGACTGACTCTAGATGATGGAGATTGGAGATTGAAGAGTTGATGGTTGAGGATGTTGAAGTGATCGAAGGAGAAGTTGAAGGTGTGAAAGGATGAGAAGATGAACTGGTAGATGGATTAAGATGATCATCAGATGAGGATTGAGTATTTTGATGTGAATGCTGAGGAGATGAAGATGTGAAGTAGACTGACTTGGATTTGATGAGATCTGGATGACCTGATTGAGGATGAGGGTAAGTTGAAGGTAAGTTGAAGGGCAGGAAGTGGGCAGTGAACTTACCATCATAATCACATTTTAAACTACGAGTGGCACAGAAAGTACAGATTGGATATTGACCTGAACACCTCACCTTACGTCGACTGAGTAGAATAAAGTCAATCAATCCATCCACTTCAACATAACTCATCACAAATCCAATCCAATCACTCACCGACAAGTTTCACAAGCTATACTGGCTCTTGCGCCTACTTTGATTCGTTTGTGAAGTGGATGGGTGGTGGAAGTGGATGGGATGGATGAATGAATTGATTTGGAATGAAGTTTAGCTTTTGATGATCTATGATGAATGCTTGATGGATTGGTTTGGGATGGGGATGGTGATGGTGATTGAAGTGAAGAAGAGGATTGGATTGGATTGGGATGGGTTCCTTGGACAAAGTTCATGGTGGATCATCTATCTGGATTCTGATGAGTGAGTGGTGATGGGACTAGGAAGATGATGACTGAGGGTTAAAGTGAAGTCATTGTATTCCAACTTGCTGAGTTCTTTCTTCTTCTGTATTCACTTTCCTTTCCTTTCCTTTCCATTCAATCTGATCATCAATACAATTCTCAATTCAACTCAATTCAATTCAATTCAAATTAAACTAACTATCTCTTCACTCAATCTTCACCTTCAAACTTGTACCATCCTCTTCTTCTTCTTCTTCAAACATCCTCAAAACACCATCAAGATCATATACATTTCTATTTTAAATCATCTTAAAGTTTTGGAAAGGTCTCACCTTACTACTTTGTATCTGCTCAAACAATTCAATCCGTTTGATCTTAAAGACCTCAGATACCTAAACCCAAACAATTTGAATTTCTTTTATAGAAAACTTTATCACAAATACCGTATTGGTACAAAAACCAAAAGTTCAAATCTTTCCAATCACAAATCTAGGATGTTCAAGATCACAGAGAAGATCATTGAAAAGACTCGAAGGAAAATCAAGAGTGAATCTTATCCAAATGCAGATCCATAAACCACCCGAGGAGTCACTCCTTCACAAAATTTGAACCACTCCTTCTTGTCTTGATCAACTTGAACATGAGAAATCACGATCAAATTGATCAAATTGCTTCTAAGATTATCTATATAGATCGACCAAAAAGACTAATCTGGAGTTGATTTCGATCAGGAGAAGGAGTAGATCGATATTGCAAGCTCGGAGAATCAAATCATGATCGATATCTACAATTCAAGGAATAAGCTCAAAGACATATCAGATGAGAAAAGATGGATGAGGTTAAATAAGAGAAGTTTAGAAATCAATTCGAAACTTCAGAATGCATTCAATTGAAGGTCAGATCCCTAAGATCTTGGAAATCTTAAAAGATGAACAATCATCAATTACTCTACTAGAACATTTCTTTGATTGAACACTTAATTTAGTATTCAAATCCAGTCCACAGATGTATAGACTCTTCCACTGAGGGGATGGAATAAAATGATTACACGAGTTTTGGTAAGATTACAAGAGTATGATGATGGTCAAATGAAAACAGAAGTGGACTAGGTAGATGAGAAAATTTTAATAGCCTTTCTCATCAATCTTAGACCTGAGTGAATTTGATGAGGTTTCAAGATTTGATTTTGATCACTCATCACCTTTTGCTTTTCATTGGCAGTTCAAGGAAGTGGTTATTCAGGATAACTCCGAAACAGATGTCAGACTGGTAGAATTGGACATGGTACAAGGAATAGATCCTTCATCTTAAAAAACAATGGACCATTGTACTACTAGTTAGAGTCTATCTTTCCCCAGGATCCTTCTTTTCTTTGTTTTTCATGCAGTCAGAAAGACAGTTTCTTTTAATTTTGACAGACTGGGCTTTCTGTTAGTAAATATGTTTGGCTGATGTCGAATTGAACTCATCTCATCTATGTATCATCATATCTTGTGAGATCAAACTGGATGGATTGAGAGATGGCTCAGTGTTGATGATATTGTGATGAGAAATGTTTGGATTGGTTGAACTGATGGATGAATGGTCCGAATCAGTAGAATTGCAATCATTTATAAGGCTTGTATGTTTATATCGAAATCCAGACTCCTTTGATTTGATTTTTTCACTTTTTCAAATTCAACTTCATCACTCTTCATCAACATGGATCAACCAACACCATCCACCACAGCCATCACTCATCCTTACACCTGTTTAGCTTGTTCACTAGCTTTCACCACTCCTCATGCTCAACGTACTCATTATACAACCGATTTACATCGTTATAATGCCAAGAGAAGAATCGTTGGATTAGATCCACTTGATTCTACAAGCTTTGATTCTAAATTACTCAACATTCATTCATCATCAGCTTCAACCAATCCGATCAATCAAAGTGGTGAATCTAATAATCTATCACTTCGTTGTGAGACTTGTAATAAGTCTTTTGCCACTCTTGGTGCTCAATCAAGTCATCTAATCAGTAAAAAGCATAAGACCCTTTTGGCCAACAGTAAAACTCAGATCACTCATCCTACCACCAATGAAGTCAAACCCATGGAAACTGAACCATTGACGAATCCTACATCAAGTCAAGCAACTCAAAACAATTCACAAGATCAGGATGCTAACATTGAAAGTTTAATTGCCATCAGATTAAACCGAGCACCTAGGATTGCTCAAACCGAATGTCTTTTCTGTCCACGTCGAAGAAGTTTTGAAACTATCGAACTCAACTTCGATCATATGCTCAAAGATCATGGTTTCTTCATACCTGAAACTCAGTTCTTGACCAATCGATCCGGTTTGTTTGATGCGATTGCAGAACGGATCAGTGTTTGGAACGTTTGTTTGTATTGTACTGCTGGATTTGGTGGAACGTTGAGTGGTGAAGATCAATCGAGTGATCGTCAAGAAGAATTAGCTAGACTTGGACTTGAACGTGTTCGAAAGCATATGTGTGATAAGGTAAAACCATCTTTCGATTCGGATTCGGATTCGGATTCCATTCATCCTATCCTCTTTTTCTCTTTACTTTCAATCAATCACTCACTCACTCATCATCATCATTTCTCAATTTGACTTCTAGAATCATTGTAAAATGGCTTGGGATAATCAAGAAGATCGATTGGAATATTCTGATTATTATGATTATCGATCAACTCATTCAGATTCAAAGAAGAAAGGAAACGATGGTGAATGGGAAGATATGTCATCATCAAGCGAGAACGGAGATCAAATCGAGATGCAAATCGATTCCACCAGTGATGACGAATTACCACCAGTCAAGAACTTTGGTGATTCACCCTTTGAGCTCGTCTTACCTAACGGTACTCGTCTCGGTCATCGTTCCTTACGACAGATTTACAAACAAAACTTATTACCCTATGCGATTGGTGGAAATGATTCGAATTCGAAAGTTAGCCATCATATGAAGATGATCACCCGATTAGCTAGACTTTCACTTATCCCTGCTCATGGTGGAGGTGCTTCTCATGATCATCAACTCATCAAAGCTCGTAATCCGGGTGAAGCACGTGAGGCGGGTCGTCATATTCGAGAATTTAGAGATGCGCAACGTCGTGAACAGTTTAAGACTCGAGTGGGTTGTACGAGTGGGAATAATCAAAAACATTGTTAGTTTTTTTTGAATGTTTCTGATCTTCCTTCAATCTCTTTTACGCTTTTTTTTGCTTAGACCCAGAAGAAATTGATTTTTCCTGATCTCTTCTTTTCCTTTTCTATAGATCGAGATCCACTCTTACAATGAAAGAAAGAGAACTATGGAGGGAATCGACTATCTTTGACAATCACATCTATTATCCCTCTTGAGCTCGTTCTTCGGCTTGTATACAGTCTTTGGAATACATCATCTGATTGAGCGTATGAAAGAAACTTTTTATTGTCAGCGTTTGATTGGGTGTTTTCAGATGAGTATGCAGTTTGATTCTTAGGAGAGAGGAAGACTTGGTTTCAAGACAGATGTTCAACTGAGAGATTGAGTGTTTTAGTCAGATGTTGAGAAAAGTAACCGATTGTGATGAGTTAGTGAATTTGAGGGGTAAAGGACGAGGAATGTGATTTTCAAGTCCAATGTAAACTCTCTTAGGAGAGAAGAGTAGCGCGATCGCTAGACTCACTGATCAAACAAAAGCCATTGACGGTTGAACTTGTTGATGATGTGCCCCATCTGGCCTAAGAAACTCCAATGGACTGTCTCTTGCTTGTGAGAAGTGCACTGTGGAAAGAAATCATCTATGCAGATCAACCATCTGGGTTTCTTTAGCGAACGGTTTGTGTAGGTTTCGAACGATTCTTAACTCGATTCCCAAGCCGTTTCACTTTCTTTTTGTTGGATGGGGGTGAGGGGGTCTTGAGACAGGAGTCGTAGCTGTTGATGTAGATCAAGGAAGGGTAGAAAGACTTTTCTTAATAGATATAAAGCTTTCCTTCTTAAACATGAAGTCTCTTCATCAATTAACTTTGTCTTGAAGAGTTCAGTACTTGAAAGAACCTAATCATTGATTCATATATTCAAAACTCTTTTTTGAAAGCTTTCCTAATCCTAATCCTAATCCTGATCTATTTGTCAAATTAAAATGAATGAACAATTTAACTTGAAGAATCAAACTAGTAAATGGAATACAAATCCAATCGAATCAGAAGAAAATCCAAAACCATCATCAAAAGTTTTCAAAGAACTTAAATTAATCCATCAACTTGATTCGATTCAACTCAATCATCCAAAACATTTTAAATCTTTAATCCAATCTAATCCTTCAAATCAAAATCATGATCGTCAAAAGTTTATCATTCGAAATCAAATTAATGGTTTACTTGAACTTGAAGGAACTGGAGAAGTGATTAGGTTTGCTAGTCTTTGTGCTCCAGAAGTAAGTTTAGAATTTGATAATCCAAAAACCAAAAACTTGGTTTTTTTTTGATCAAAGGTTTTTTTTGGGGGTGGGGTGGGGTTTGGATGAAACTTTTTTGAGTAGTTATTTGATAATGAAGGATTTGAAAGAGAAGATACGTTAAGGACGATTTCAGGATTTGGTAAATGGCCAGTCACTCGAACTTATACTCTTAAGATTCAATCTAAGAATATCATTCGTGGTCATATTAATGGTTGGGATCCCATCAAGGTGAAGAATACTTTATCAAAAAGAGTTTCAAAACACCTCGTTCATCTTCTCTTGACACATTCATTCATCTTTGAATCATAGTCAGATTTTTTGTATGACGAAGAAATGTTCAAATCGATTGATCAAACCATTGCATTAGCATCACGTCGTAAGTTTAAACTAAAGATAAGCTTAATGATCAAACTCTTGAAATTGATTGACTTGGGATTTGATTCCTTGAAATGTTAGATAATGTTAGATTGATCATTCCGATCATCAATCAAGATTTCGGATCAGAAGAAACGAATTGGGTTGGAAACTTTACTGATCTGATCAGACTTAGAAGAAACTTAAAGAATTGGCAAGAGGCTAGATTGATCGATTGGTGGACTGATCCAGAATCGATTGATTCGTTTGTTTTTCTATAGCTCTCTTTTTGAATATCTTCCAATTTCGAAAGAAATGATGATTTAGTAGATGAGGATCACTGATGGATGGGTTTGGGTTTTGTTTGAAAAAAGCAGAATGAAGAAGATTATCTCATATCTTTTGAACGTGAGTCTTATTCCTTTAAAAAACATTCACCTATTTACCGTACTGTCTAAAGTGATGATAACCTTCTTGTTTTGATTGATGAACAGAGAGTGAACACTTTCACTGGAATTAGAATCGGAGATGATCCTACCATCTTAGCATTCGAGGTAAGAAAACAAAGCCTTCAGAAGTGATGAATCATTAAAGAATTCGATTCATGTTTGAATGAAATGAATCTCTGGTTTTGGATTTAAAGACAGGAAATGAGATGAACAATGGTGGATATAGACCTGCTCCAGGATCATGGACATTAGAAATCGCAGCTCAGTTCATCTTTTTTCCTCTTCTCTCTCTCTCCTTTTTTTTTGCCCTCTCTCTCTCTTGAATTTCTGATTGATTTGGATTTTTCTCCCCCCGTCCGGTTTTGAACTGTTAGTATCAAAAGCCTTGCACCTAAAACTTTGATCATGGATGGTTCTTTTGCTAGAACTGATTCAGTAGAATCTAGTCATGCACCCGAAGTCTTACAAAGCAATTTGATCGATATCATCAGTTGGCATTATTATGGTGCTTCCTTTTCTCTCTCTTTTCTCAAAATCCGATTTCACTCAGTTCATCCATTTCTTCAACTTTTTAATTTAATTCCCTTAGGTTATGGTGAAACAAGAAGACTTCAATATGATGTTGATGTGGCAAGAAAGAATGGAAAAGTGTAGGTAGAAGTTTCAAATTTACGGCTTCCTTTTCTTAACAAAACTTTTATTCTTCTCTTTGATCAGATCTGATGTTAAGGATCATTTTTTTTTGGATTGATACCTTTCAACTCTTAGCTTTATCTGTGGAGAGTATGGGTTTTTTTCAAATGGATTGGAAGTGGAAAGTTTCTTAAACAAATGCGCTACTTATGGTGGTAGGTCTAAGAGAGTTTAGAAACCCAAATTGAAAAAGTTGATCAAGGACCGATGTGTGGTCTCTGTAGTGTCCGGTACCTTGGCTTGGTCTTTGAGACCACACTCGGTCAAAGGTGGATTCAAAACCCATGGTGAAGGTAAAGGAATTTGGTCTTATCATGCTCCAGGTTGGATGCCTTTCAAGGATGAATTCGGAACAGAACCTGAATGGGATTACCGAGAAAAAGAGGGTAAACAGTTCTGAGTTCGAATTGAGTGAATGTTCAAAAACTGATGGATGAGATCTTGATTTGACATTGGATCGAAAGTGATCAGTGTGATTAGGAAAGCTGCGTTTGATTTGACGAATGAAATGATCATCACTCCTAGTCTTATGGCTCCTTATCTTTTCCTTGTTGATGGAGGGAGAAGTTTTACTTGGAGGGGATCAGCATGGGCTGATAGTTATGAATTATGGGGTCGAGTGAGGATTTGATCAATTGTGAATGTTTGATTGATGAGTAAAGAAAGGATCTAATCGAGAAATCGAACTTTAGTCTCGAAGTGGCGGAGAAAAGTCTTGGTCTTGTTATCAAATTGGATTGACCGAGTTGAGTGGTTTTGATTAAGTAAGTAAAAATGAGACCAACATGCATGCTGATCAAGTCTTTTTGGGTACTCTTCACTTGAAAAGTAACGTGAAGGAAGGTAGATTGAAGTACTCTTGTCAAACTATATATGATCAAGTGGGTGGATATGGTGAATTGGTTTACATTAAGATGAGAGCCGTCACCACTGATGATGATCGTGGACCGTTTTCGTAAGTCTCATTCAGGAAAACTCTATATAAAGCTCATTATTAAAAAACAAAACGAAAACTCATTGAATTGATCATCATCATCATCCATTTCTTTTTTCTTTTCATCTGGCTCTTTTATGTAGGAATGTGTTGGGCTTAAAATTTTAATGGATTGGTCAATTTTGATTTCTAAGGTTAACTAATCTTCTCTTACGATCTTGAATGGCTTGTAAAACTGGAAGTAGCTACTCCATAATCTTCTCATAGAGTCAATTTACTTAATTTCGATACCCGTTGAGACTCGAGTGGAGGAGTGATCGGGTGGGTTGTGGATCTGTTTTTGGATAAGATCCACTCTTGATTTTCCTTCAAGTCTTTTTCAATGGTCTTCTCTGCGATCGTGAAGATAGATTCAAATGAACTCATGAATAGATTTACAAAAAGTTTGAAATTAATTTCTTTCAGATCATACTGAAGAGAAACTTCCCTTTGCTCAATGTGAAATGGGAAAGGGTACAGCTACGGGTTTTGACTATGCCTTGAATTAGTCCATCCAAGTGTGAAGCTGTGATGAATTTTATTTATTTTTTCATTTCAATTTGAGTTGAAACTGACCAAGATGACCTTGAGTGATTGCTTTGGATATGCAATGATCAAGAGCTTGCTTGCTTGCCTGTGAGGGTGACTGTGAGGGTGAGGGTGAGTGGATCTGAAGACTCGACCCGAGCAAGCATTTCAACTCGATCAACTTTCAAAACCAATGGGTCAACAGACAATCGATCAGATCAAACTTATACTTACCAATTCATTCAACATCACCATACTACATAAACCTTTGATGGCCAAGGTATGAACACATTCATGATACCTAAAACATTCAAAAAAGCATTTGAAAACTGATGCTTGATAACTTGCTCTTATTTGACTACAAAGTTACCTCAATTCATTCGATGGTATCATCCTACTCTTAAACTCAACCCTACAAGTTTATCTCAATATCACAGAAATCACATTGGATGTATATCATCTCTTTGTAAGGAACATTGATAAAAAAAGAACTTTTTCCATATCTAATACTCAAATCATTTGATCAACCCTTGACTTTTTGTTTCAGATTCGACTCAATCATCATCTGAAACCAAAACTGAACCAGGCTGGGAATTCATCACTGCATCTTATTTTGCTGGAAAGCCCGTTGTGAGCTGATCTGTTTATGGAAATCATCATCAAAAAAAGGGAAGAAAAAAAACTCATGAAAACCCGAGCTTTTAGAATCATGACTCTATACCTCAACCCCCCCTGAAGCATATTCCAGCTTACCAGAAATGGGTAACTAAACAAAAGAAAGCATGGCATGAAGGTCTTATCTCAGCTCATTCGAATTTAAGAAACTCTCAAGCTTCATTTGAAAGTTTAACTCATTCTGGTCATGATTGGTGGTTAATTGAAGAAGATCATGAATCTAAGAGAGTGACCTTAGGCGTAGCTGATGGAGTAGGAGGATGGGAATCGGAAGACGGAATCGATCCTGCAGAAGTAGCTCAAGGATTGATGTTTTATTCTTCTTACTTCTCTCAACGGAATCCTTCTCATCCACCCGTTCGTACACTCACAGATTCATATCAAGCCGTTTTAAATGATGTAGCCATCACTGGTGGTTCCTCCACTGCACTCTTAGCTCGACTCGATCCATTTCAACCTTTGACTGAATGGGCTTCTTTAGGTGATTCTTCACTTTTGATCCTTAGAGAGAATGGTACGAAGGTTTTGATCTCCACCGAATCACAAACTCATTATTTCAATTGTCCATTTCAACTTACAAAGATACCAAATGGACAAGGTTGGAATTCAGAAGATTTTCAACAACTTGATCAACCTATCAAAGCTTCAATCGGTACACAAGAATTGAAAGATGGTGATCTGGTGATCCTTTTCACGGATGGGATGGCGGATAATCTTTGGGTCAAAGAGATTTCGGATGTGATTCAAAGATTGATGAGTCGTGGAAAAGAAGATGTGGAGATGATGAAGGATATGGTGAAAACTTTATGTGATTATGCTCGAAAAGTTAGCTTCAAGGTAAGTGAATCCATCCAACTTGAACTTTCTTCATAAAGGCTTCCTTACCGAACTTGGATCACCCCAAAGTGAAATACTGACTTGAGAATCAACCTTTTGGTTGATGTTTAGACTGACAAGGTGACTCCATTTGAGGCTGAAGCTCGACGGAATGGGATTCATGATATGACTGGAGGCAAAGTGGATGATATCACCATTGTTGCAGCATTATGTCGACGTAGGCAAAGCTCTTGAAATTTTTTGATCTCATGAAGATCTAGTACCTCATCAGTAAGATATCTAATTTTATGTATACCCATCATTTGTAATATGCAAAGTGTTTGAAAGCTTTCTAATCTGAATTCGAACCCCAAATTCACTTACATTCTTCACACAAAATCATATGTGGAAATCAATCAAGAGTTGTAAAAAAATAAACATCATCGAGAGATATGATATACAAGCTGAAGCTAAAGCAGAGTGAGGAGAAAGCTGAACGGAAGTCTATGGAAAGATCCTCCAACGGTCAATGTCCAATCTACTAATCGGTCCATTCCGCTTACGAAATAGAAGGACAACTTGAAATAGGTATAAAACGAAAAAATCCAAGTGAGATAGAGTTCCATTGATGAGATTGGAGTAGAGAAAAACTACGGACGTGAAAGCGACTTCTAGTGTATTGAAATTTCTATAATCAAACTTGAAATCCACTCAACTCCCGCCTACCTAATCTTTAATCAAATATCATCCACCGAACTTTTGACTTCGGTTTGATTAGACTCCACCAGATCCAAATGTTTTAAATAACCAGCTCTGATGATTCGTTTTTGTGGTAAATGTTCAATCTCAGTGATTGAACAATTTCCAAAGATGATAGACTGAGTTGAATCAAATTCATAAGAAGTTTTCAATCCTAATTCAATTAATGTTCTAAGTGCTGCACCATGTGAAACGATCAAGATTCGGTGTGGATCGGTTCTTGTAGGTTTGGTTTCTAAACGAAAAGTTAATTCATTCCAAAATTCTAATAAACGTTTTAAAACGTTTGATATAGGTTCTGCTGTTGATTGATCTGCATTTGAAGTCCGTTTCTTTCCTTGTAAATCACCTAGAAACTAGATCATCAAGATTGTAAGAGAACCATCAGATCGATCGGTCTTGAGTCTTGTGAGGACAAATGCGCTATGATGATCACTTACACGTTCACGTAATCTGATATCGGTTTGAACATTGATAGGTTTAGGTTGTGATTCAGCAATGACTGTCGCAGTCTGAAAATCCAAATGAAGAATGCAAAAAAGAAGAAGAAGAAAACCGGTTTGAATTGTAAAGGAGTTTTAAGAGAAGTTTATTTTGAGGATGAATGAATCACCTTTTGAGCTCTTTGTAAATCGCTACTCCAGATTTCATCAAAGAAGATTGAAGATTGTTGTAAATAAGTTCCTGTGAGTTTTGATTGAGAGATTCCATGATCGTTTAAAGGTGTATCTATTTGACCTTGAATGATTTGATTCAAGTTATCATTGGCTATGATTGATTGAATGAAGTTAGTATTCGAAGAAGTTGATCTTCTTTTGAGTGGGTTTTAAATACTCAACTTTGACCATGACGCTAATGATCAAACAGATTAACAATTAGTTAATTGATTAGTTTACCTTTAGAAGGTGTTGAGAACTTACTATGAGAGTGATGATGATGGACATTTTAAAGTCGATTGTCAAATTGGGAGATTATTGTAGCAGGGATACGGGTTATCACTGTACAAGAAGTCGGCGGTCCGGGTTAGGACCCGGACCGACCCCAACGGATATCAAATACAGCGCTAGACTACGCTAACGCTGCTTAGGATGTCAAGATAACCGAACTTGAGCATGAGCAAGGGAGGAGAGAAGAAGCGATGAGATGAGTTACATCCCACCAATCACAAGCGCCAAATGCCGCATCTGACATTTGCGACAAGAACGCAATACGTCCCAGAAGGACGCATCGCTAAGATCACTGCTCAGCATGGGCTAACGCCTTAAGCAAGGGATGTTAGCCCACATGACAACATATCGGTTACCTACTGGAATTACCAGTAGGAACCCTCTTTTATGCCGTGCATTCTAAGGATCAAAGACTGTTCTTGTATTTACTATAAATAGTGTCTCTCTTTTCCTTGGGCAATGAAGACCAGTTCATTTCAAATCTAGAAATTATCTTATTTAGTTACAAAGACTCTATAACTTTCAAATTCCCTTGGTTCCTGAGGTTATTAGCCCTTTCTTAAGTCCCTTAACCGTACCCTATCTAATCCATAGATCTGGTCCTGTTACACTGGTAGCGAGCTCTCTTTACATTTTTTCTTCGAAGCAATCCTTTTGTCGGACATCTTTTCTGCTTTACTTCCATAACTAATATTTTTTATCAGACATTACAACGTTAGTTAAAAGCCTTTTTCTCCGTTTGTCCAAAAAACGATTGTCTCCTTGAAACTTTTCCGGCGCCTCTGGACCTTCTCAGTTAAGACACATAAGTTGATCAGAGTGATTTTCTTTTTTTGTGTGAACTCACAGTATGGTCGTCACAAAGGGTCAAATCAACGCAGCCAGGGCTGTCGTGGATTGCTTGCCACCACCCAGCAATGGCGGAAAGCACTACTCGCCTGAAGAACTTGCGTCCTTCAGTGATGAAGAGCGCGACGCGCTTCGGGTGCTAGGTTTGATGGAGGCACGGACGGCTGCCGAGCCCGAGGGAGTGGACCCAGCCGCCATGGTGACGGACAGCGGTCCCGCGATGAATCCTAAGGGGAAGCAAGCGGTCGTGGAACCGGTGACCAGCACGACCATCGACCCAAACTCCGGACCGGTCACTCGCGACGAGTTCCTGGAATGGAAAGCCTGGGTACTTCGCGAGGAAGCGCGAAAATCAGTGATAGAAAGTGAGCGCTCCTGTTCGAATTCTTTCTTTTCCGCGTTGGACGGGGGATCTGACGACACCGTTTTGGGACCGGCAGACAGGCTGGCTTCCGTGGCTCTCGATGACACGAAGCCCGATGTCAAGGAAGAAGCCGTGGAGGGGAGTGTTCCTAGTAAGTACCAGATACTCTCTGGTTTGCATTTTAAGAAAACACTTAACAAAGTATGTCCGACAGCCGTGACTAGGCCCTTCCTCATTCCGGACGGGCCTGAGGAGGTGGTGACTGATGCCGAGAAGGCCCGGAAGGCGATGGCCGATGTCGTCCTGCCGAAGTTCGACGGTTCGATGGCCACCGACTTCGCCACATGGGCTTCCAAGTGGGAACGCGCCGCCAGCATTCGGTTCATTCACAAATCCCTTTTCCATCGACTGGCTCTGACGCGTTTCGAAGGAACAGCCCTCACCATACTAGAGAATGTGATGGCCTCGCCCGAACGCCCTACGTCTTGGGACTCGTTCGTCGCGTGGGGAAAGTCTCAGTTTAAGTCCTCTACGACAGTGTTCACTGTTAAAGCTCAACTTAAGGAGCTGAAGCAACGGCCGAATGAGTCCGTTAGCGATTTCTACGATCGTTGGTGTGTCTTTGAGGAGGCCGCGAAGGTCGTTAACTTCGAATACACGAGAACAGCTGAGTTCGTGGAACGCCTCTTGCCTGGCGTTCGGAAGTATATTCAGGAACGTATCGGTGAAGCGATGGTGACCGGTAAGGAACTACCCTTCGCTGAGATGGTCCTTATGGCGATTCATAAGGATAATCACTATCGCAACAACAAGGACTCCGTGGCTATGATAGCAGAAGGGTCCGGGGGCGATGGCCGTAATAGGGGTGGGAATCAGGGTTCTTCCTCCTCCAAAAAGCGCAAGAACAATCCGACGAGGAAGGAGGATCGGAAGTGTTTTAACTGCAATGCAGTTGGGCATATATTTAATTCTTTGGCTGATCCATGGTGCCCTAAGCCGGTAACGGAGCAAACCAGGAAGTATTTCGAAGCTAAAAGTGAAGCTAAGCCTTTAAAAGCTTGAGTGATGAGGATCAGACTCAGTTGTCATCACCAGATTGTGTAGCGGATAGTAATGAAAATCTTGTTTTTTGTGCTGCTACCTCAAGTGAGTTGCCCTGTGAGGGGCCGTGTGAGTTGCCTGTTGGTTTTGATGAGACTTTGAGTGAATCTTTTGCCAGCGTCTTGATAACTCCAGCAAGCAAGTTGGGAGATGCGGCCTCCTCTCCAATAATTCCCGTTCGATCAACGGGTGACTCCATGCAGATGGAGTTGTCGCCTACGCTCTCGGTTGTGGAGACCGAGGACGGTGGAGTTCATCCTCAAGGGGATGATCCCACTTCGTTCAGTTACAGTAGAAACTCTCTGAACAAAAAGTTGATTAAAGGTAAAAATCGAAGCGGGATGGTTCCGAGTCCAAAGCCTAATGTTGAGGTGGAATCGTCCCAGACTAGTCTCGCCGTTGAGAGACTCTCCCATGTAGGGGAACGACATCAAACGGTTTGTCCGAGTAGGACTTTCCCACCGGCCAGTGGGCCCGACTCAGTTCCGACTGGGGTTCTTGATGTTAGCTGCATTGAGGACCTGATGGCGTTAGAAGCCGACTCGGCTGGACACCGGGTAAATTTCCTTTCCGTCGTGAATGACCGGATAGGAAGTTTTTTGTTAGACACAGGGGGGAGGGATAAATACGTCTCCCACTCGTTTGTCATGAAGAACGGACTCTCGACAAGGTCGAGCCCTTCCACAATCATGGTGAAGGGGGCTTTTGGCCAGACCATTAAGTGCAATAAAGTCTGCCAGGTAAAGTTCGAATTGGCAGGTCTTGAGTTTAAGATTGACTGTCGGGTGGTTCCGTTAGCCAGCTACGACATTATTCTGGGAATGTCCTGGATAAGCCAGTTTGTTCTCGAAACAAACTGGGCCACAGGAAAGTGGAAATTGCAGGATATCGGCGGCCGAACGGCTGCCTTCTATCCGGACCGATTGGCGGCACCATCAGAAGTAATCCACGAATTAAGTGTGATAAATGAAGTTTCGAGTGAATGCCTCGAGCTTTCCAGATCAGGGTTCCGCCGGTTCGTGAGGCAAAAGGATGTAGAAGTGGTGGTGATGGCGCCCTTGGAACAAATTGAACAGATCAATGAAGTTCAAGGCCCGCGCGAGGAGGTTCCGGCAGCATTGCCGGAGGTCGCCGCTATGAGCACCGCGTTGGAGGAACGGGTGCGAAAGCTGATTGAACGCTTTAAGGATCGATTTTCAGAGGTTAGTACCGCCCCGACAGTCGAACGGGTGGTGGATCATCTGATCGACACTGGCGACAAAGGTCCGGTCTCGCAACCGGTGAGGCGAATGTCGCCGCTGCTTTTAGAAGAACTGAAAGTGAAGCTGGCTGAACTCTTAGAGAAGGGTATGATTCGACCGTCTACGTCTGCGTGGTCCTCGCCGGTGCTATTCGCAAAGAACGCGAGTGGAAAGTTACGGTTTTGTGTGGACTATCGCGCAGTGAATGAACTCACTAAGCGCGATAGACACCCACTCCCGTTAGTGCAGGACTGTTTCGATCAGTTAGGAGGAGCAGTTTATTTCTCAAAGTTCGATTTGCAACAGGGTTTTCACCAGATGAAAATTGCTAGCAAGGACGTGGCAAAGACAGCTTTTGGCACTAGGTATGGCCATTACGAGTGGTTGGTTATGCCGTTCGGATTGGTTAATGCACCTAGTACCTTCCAGCGCATGATGAATGACATCTTGCGGGAATACTTAGATGATTTTGTGCAGGTTTATCTTGATGACATTCTCGTCTATTCTAAGACTGAGGAAGAGCATCTCGATCATATCACAAAGGTCTTCTTGGCTCTTGAGAAGGCCGAGTTGAAGATCAGCGGAAAGAAGTCCCTGATGTTTACCACCGAGATTCAATTCGTCGGGCACATAGTGTCGCACAACAGGGTGCGAATGATGCCTGAAAAAGTGAAGGCCATTCAGGACTGGCCGCGGCCGGGGAATGTGTACGATGTGCGCGCGTTTTTAGGGCTGGCAGGGTACTACCGCCGGTTTATCAAAAACTTTGCTAAGATTGCTGCACCTTTACACGGGCTGACGGCAGGTACAACTAAGAAGAAGGAGAAGGTGGAGTGGAAACCTTTACATGAGGTGGCCTTTTGTAATCTCAAGGCAGCGTTACAGGAAGCCCCGGTGTTGAAAACCCCGGACTCCGCCAAGCCTTACGTGATTGAGACAGATGCTAGTGATTACGCAGTAGGAGCAGTGCTGCTACAGCAGGATGATTCCGGGGTGGAACATCCTGTGGCGTTTGAGTCAGCTAAGCTCAATCCGGCGCAGCAAAATTACCCGGCGCAAGAAAAGGAACTGCTGGGTATATTGCACGCGTGGCGTAAGTGGCGAGTTTATGTAGAAGGGGCAGTGAGCGATACGATAGTACGTACCGATCACGCCTCTTTGACGTACTTGCAGCAGCAGGCTCTGCCCTCTCGACGTCTCCACAGGTGGATCGATGAGTTTGCCGAGATGACGGTGAAGATTGAGTATAAGAAAGGGTCGGCCAACGTAGTGCCGGACGCCTTGAGCCGACGGGCAGACCTTATGGTACTGCACGAAGTGTCAGGAGGGTTGCGGGATGCAAGCGACTGGCCATTACTGGTGCCGTACATCCTGGACCAACGGGAGTTACCTGATTGGGTAGATATAGTCAGCTTGAAGACGGCGGTCGCGATGTCGCACAAATTCAACTACGATAGAAAGGCCGAGCTATTTACCTGGGGGGCCGATGACTCGCCCTTTATCCCGTTTGACTTCAGACCTGACTTGCTGGAGGCAGTACATCGGCAGTCGGGACATCGAGGCCGTGATGGCACCTTAGCGTTCTTGAATGGTCGAGGATGGTGGCCTGGTCGGTATAAGGACGTGGAAGAATTTTGTAAACACTGCCCGCAGTGTCAGATTTTTGACGGGGCCAAAAGAGGGGTTGAGACGGGCGAACAAATCCCGTTGCCACAGGTGGAACCGTTTGAGCGATGGGCAGCTGATTTTATTCAGCTGCCCGAGTCGAAGGATGGTTATAAATGGATACTGACCATTATCGACCATTGTACCGGGTGGCCCATCGCGGTGCCACTGAAGGAGGCCACGTCAGCGAACGTGGCCGAGGTATTCCTGCGAGAAGTATTCCAACAGTTCGGGGTACCATCGGAAATACTGACAGACAGGGGACAAAACTTTTTGTCCAAAGACATGCTGCGATTCTATAAGGCGGCACATGTAAGGAAGTTGACGACGTCGGGATACCACCCACGCACCAACGGTAAGAATGAGCGTCTGAATGGAATCTTAGAACAGACGTTGTTCAAGTTAAATACAACAGGTGATCCTGCTCGCTGGCCTGAGTTCTTGTCCCAAGCAGTCTTCGCAGTACGCGTGAACCAAAGCACAGTCACAGGTTTCTCTCCGTTTGAACTTCTGTATGGCGTGAAGCCACGCCTGCTGGCGGACAGAGCTAAGATACGGCCGCTTTCTGTCGGAGATGACAAACTTGCAAAAGTTGCGGCTACGAAGGCCCGTTTAGACCACCTTCGAGAAAGCCGCGAAGTAGCTCAGGCCCGGCAGAAGGAACGGGCTGAGAAGAATAAGTCTCGTTTTGACAAAGCGCTTGAGGACAAAGGCACGTTTCAAGCATACACCATTGGCGAGGCAGTGAAGTTGCGTAATGAAACGGCGACGAAAGGTCAGCCCAATTGGCATGGGCCTTTTGAAGTATTTGATGCCCTGGGCAACAACGTTTACATGCTAGTGGACCCTACGGGATCTCTGTTCCCTCATCCGGTGAACGGGAATCGCCTACAGCCGGCCAGAACGAAAGGCAACGCCTTGGTGGAACCATGGGCTTTGCCTGGTCGGCTGAAGCCGCCTGCTGACGGAGCTGAGAAGGTTGACAACACTGTAAACTCCGAGGTCAAAAAGCTGACTAAAGCGCAGAAGAAAGCATTGAAGGTCAGATTGAAAATCCCGACGCGTCTAGTGGAATAGACGCCGCCTGGCGGGGGGGCAGTTGTAGCAGGGATACGGGTTATCACTGTACAAGAAGTCGGCGGTCCGGGTTAGGACCCGGACCGACCCCAACGGATATCAAATACAGCGCTAGACTACGCTAACGCTGCTTAGGATGTCAAGATAACCGAACTTGAGCATGAGCAAGGGAGGAGAGAAGAAGCGATGAGATGAGTTACATCCCACCAATCACAAGCGCCAAATGCCGCATCTGACATTTGCGACAAGAACGCAATACGTCCCAGAAGGACGCATCGCTAAGATCACTGCTCAGCATGGGCTAACGCCTTAAGCAAGGGATGTTAGCCCACATGACAACATATCGGTTACCTACTGGAATTACCAGTAGGAACCCTCTTTTATGCCGTGCATTCTAAGGATCAAAGACTGTTCTTGTATTTACTATAAATAGTGTCTCTCTTTTCCTTGGGCAATGAAGACCAGTTCATTTCAAATCTAGAAATTATCTTATTTAGTTACAAAGACTCTATAACTTTCAAATTCCCTTGGTTCCTGAGGTTATTAGCCCTTTCTTAAGTCCCTTAACCGTACCCTATCTAATCCATAGATCTGGTCCTGTTACATTATGAAGGAGTGCATCGATCCTGAAAGTGAAGATGTAAAGAAGCTATGTATGTATCTACACACCCTAGCTCAGCCATCCATACAATATTACACATAGACACATCGTTACATCCATAAAACAACCATGATGATGGATAGCCGCGCCCCACTACATCCTGAATTATTGAAACCAATGATACCTGAAGAAGACTTCATCACAACAGGATTGATTGGATTGTTTATTATTTAACTTGAAAATGTCAAGGGTGCCTACATAGGTTGCAGCACTTCTACATCATCCCTTCTGACAAATACGCCAGATATTGGGTTATCATCCAAGAGAACTACAGAGAATTCATACTATCAAGGTTGAGGTGAATGATTCATTATCAAAACATCAAATCCAATCAGTTTCCCTAAAAGACAATTAGGAGTTATCTGGACCATAGAAATCACAAAGGATAGTAAGAGAGGCGAATTGGCATTCATGATGACCATCCCTTTAGTAGTCTTAACCCTTTCCATCAACGATGGTTTCTTACTCCTGATTGACATTTGGGCGCTCCGGTGATGTGAAGAATTGTGTACTGGCGAATCAGTCAGCCCTGTTTTTTAGAGTAAGACGATCAGGATGGTGTATATAATATTTTGATTTGATCTTTAATTGAAAGATTCACTTCATCAGATCTTTCAATCTGAAGACCCTAGCGTAGGTTTTTTTTTGTTTGTGTTATTTGTTTTTTTTATAACTATGAACTTCTCAGTTTATGAGACTTTCTTATCAGATTGTCATACTGCGAGAAAGAGTGTAAGTTATTGTGAAATTGTTTTTAAGAAAATCAAATCCTTCGTCTTTGTTTCTCGTTCAATTTATGCCAAAAGATCTGATTGGATAAATGTGAATTGATGTCACTCATAGTCGAGATGAAGTAACATGTTATACATATTTTGGATTGCAACGAAGGTTGTTGACGCGAAATCTTCTTCCACCACCTTTACAGTCTGATTCTTCGTTGGTCAAGGAATGAGTGAGGGATTTAGCTTCATGAAGAGTCCAGCATGACTCATCTCAATTCACTATCCTATAGAGAGTTTAGTTACGCCGGGCCTTTTTTACCCCTCTCCGACTTGGCTACTATGCGTACAAGTTCAACGTACATCATCGGACGGGTATGACAATTGACAAGTTGAGGAATAACTTATGAAATCCTTAGGGTGAATTAGCTATCTCATTCAATGCGCATTTCATCACACCACACCAATCCACGTTTTCTGCCTTGTATATAGCTCAGGTAAGGATTTCCTATCACTGATGCCTGGTCTGACATCGTATCTTGGATCGCGCGTTTTGATTGGTGGCTGAGCCATGGACGCCCAAGTGCATCAGTAAGACCATGATTATATCAGGAAACGGCGCTTGTGACGACCCCTTGATTTTCGAAATAGCCTTGCTGATGACCAGCACAAATCTACCTTTTCACTTCACGCGATCATACTAGCTTTCAACAAGACATTCTTTCATTCTAGCAAGGTCTATGACAATTCTTCAATTTGTAAATACGAGATCTTGTTCAAAATTCTTATATCTGTTTTATCTAGCTTGACTTATCTTTTTTCCACTCAACAGTTCAGCTGAACATCCTCGTATCAGTAATTAGACCTCACTAATAATCTCAGCGCTGGGTTTTCTGTTTCATTAGCTTTGTATCAAATTTTCTCAAAATGTCCACCAAATCCTACACTTCTACGCCATACATAACCCTATCCATCTGGTTCTTATTTCTCACTTTAGTTCAAGCCAATTGGGATGAAGCTACAGGTTTTGTGCATGATTATAATGTCTCTCCAGCATGGCTTTCCAAAAACCCACGTGAATACTATTCTGAATCTTTTCTTTTCGGGAGACTAGTCATACACTTTTCTTTTTGATTTCAGAATCACTGAATTTCCTTCATTTGTCTTCATTTTCTTTCACTTTAGCAAAATCTTGTTCTAAAAACATTCAATTAGCTGAGTGCTCGGTGAGTTAAACTTCGTTCAGAATTCATACTTTCCTACCATGAGATCAAGCGGTCTGAAGAGATCATAACTGACTTCCTTCACTACTATCCTCAAATCTGGGTTACATCTGCTCAGCATAACACGCGAAATGTTTATCCTAACGGTAAGTGTGCAGTTTGCTTAGGTTTCCACTCTCACCAAATCAAATGCTGATTCTTATCCATTTCATCTGACAAATGACAGTTCAATTCATGGCGATTTTTACTGTTGATCACTCCAAAGATACTTTTCATGGCTGCGTGAGTTGGTATCCAAGATGGATGATTCACATAAGTAAATCTCTAAATGCTGTATTCTTCAATTCCACTGAGCTTTGCTTTAGTTTCATAGTCGTATGGAGCATGTTGCTATTTTTCGGCATTCCCACCTATAGGAGAGATCGTGCCGAACCCTACCAACTCACACATCTTTATTTGGCAGTTGAGTGACTCTCAACCGAACTCTTCCTCCTTCTATTCCATGTAAATTGATAATCTCTGACACATATTTAATTCTTGACTTTTCTCGTCAACAGTAAACTTGGAGGTTTCAAAGGAAGTGAGTGTTTTCTGGAGTGTTGATCTTATCTTTAATCTACAAACCAAAGACCTGAGCTTTATTTCTTTCACTAACCAAACTTATCAAATCTTCTCATTTGCTCACTCATAGTTGGAACAAATGCAATCGCTAATCCTCAGACTGGAGTTTTTGGATGGGAAGATGGGAAGACGGGACAATATTTCGATGGAACCCCAAACAAACAAACTTATACTCCAGCTCATGATAAGGACTATCCAGGGTTTAAACTTCCACCTCCTTGGCCAGCTACTATGCCTATGCCAGCACAAAAGAATGCACAACCTCCTTGTGGTAAACCAGGTGAAAAAAATAAAGATCCTAACCCTACTGGAGCGCCTGGAGGTGGTGCAAAGACCGGTGGAACTCCTAAAGAGGGTGCAAAGACTAATGGTGCACCCGGTGCCGGAGGTTCAAAGCCTGACGGAGCTGATACAAAGCAAAAATCTCATAATAACAACCCAAGTCCACCCAAAAAACCGAATAAAAAGCGTAGGCGTTCAAAGTCTATATAAATTTAGGTCATCTAAATGTAAACTCTTCTTTCAACTTTATTTTCACCCATTTCAACCTTTCACTGAGTGATATATAATCTAGAACTACCTTGCAGGAATCCTTGTATGTGCAATTGAATATTTTCTTTGTGAATATTTCTCAGGATATCAAGGAGTTTTTTTCCCAAAGACCATCATGGTCAAAGAAAAATTGTGATTTGGTCTGAGATTCTCTCAAAGGTATAGGACTTGAATCATGCATTTGCTATGTTATCATTCTATGTCTATTTTCTTTTTTTGATCGGGAATTAATTTCGCACATTAGGGGTTTTTTGAAGATCGGACTGATTAAGCTTTAAAGCGCGTAACGGTCTAAGGCCTGAAACAAATTGCAGCTAAGTGAGGGAGAAGAATTTTGCCCGAACAAAAACCCGAAGGGGCGGCACACTACCATTCCAACTGTTACTGATGAATGATGTAAAATAAAACACACAAAAAGAGAAATTGAGTAAGAGGAGATAATACAAGTCATTTCGAGGTTGAGTGAATTTTGGACATTGATATGCAATGATCATCTTCCTAAATGATACTTTAGAGGTTGTCATGTTACTAAAACTCATCCCTTAGACGATATTCTTTTTAGCTAAGCCCACTTCAATTGCCATTTGTCAATATCCCGTACCGACTACAAGAATAGTCTGGTTCAAGAGAGAGATACTAGAACAATAACAAAGCTTTGTCTCTTTGTATCTTGGACCCTTTTGAATGCTCGATTTGCCCAAGATCAAGAGGTCATAGTATTCAGCAAAGATAAGAGTAAATTCCACTGCTGGTCTGGGTACACAATCCAGAAACATGGGCGTAGTTTAACCAGTGAAGAAAAGAGGTCAAACTCAACCTGTCTCCTCCTCCCGTGAGACGGGTAAGTCTTGATAAGATTTCTTTGAAAAATCACGCCGCTTGAAGTGAATTGATTTTCAGGCTTGCTCCCTCGGGGTTTATTCGTCACCGGTGTTGTTTATCAAGAGGTTTAAGCTCAACAAAACATGCAAAACCGGGGGGAGGTTTTACCAGGTTTGAATGTCGTCGGGCAAGTTATAGTCTGGTCGATTTCTTGAACACGCTTTTGAATGAAGCTTACGCCGATCTCCGCAAACAACGTTGTCAAAGTCTTTGGTTTTGTATTTCTTGAAGTTCCCAAACTCTCTTGTTTTGTCTTTCTTGGTGTCATCGAAGCTTGGTAGTGAAGGGGACGACTTCATGAGCTGCTATCTTCGGCTCGGACCTTGATGAGATGGCTGGAGACATGAACCAAAATCATCCTTCATGGGGTCTATAAAACTCCTTTCATCTTCCAAATATCAAACGTTACTCTGGCCTCATCTTAGCCTCTATCATTGCAACATCTATCATATATCGTTCATAGCTCAAATACAACTCGAATCTTGAATATCCTTGTTCAGTGTCGTTGGCCGCATACGTCCAAGTTATAACACATAAATCCGGTTGAAAACCTGTCCTAAGCTGCGCCTCAAATTTGATTGCAAAAATACGTAAGACTTTCAGGTTCTTGTAAATTTGTGCGCTTTGAGGTGCGTAGCGCTTCCTTGATCATAGCGCTTCTCATTTCATACTGAACATTTGATGGGCTCTCTACAGAATGAGATCAATAACATACATATTCTTTGTGGCGGCTTGCTCCTCGCTTTGTGGCCATGTGATCTCCCAATCAGGGTTTTCATGCGACTCGTCCGAAACCCTCAAACCTGCAATTGGTATCTGTGCTCCCGATGGTCTAAGACCAAACAACAATGAACCCTTGATAGACTGGATTCCCAATGGTGGGTATCATCCTCCAGATATGCAAGGCAAAAAGTCGCTATCATGGCAATCTGATCACTCGCTGATTTAATGTCTTGACCTCTTCAGCTGCACATGCAAAATCAAACGGGAATATTGGCGGCTTCAGTTGGTGGAGCTGTCTTGACTACGGAGGGAAGCTGGTCTCATACTGTTGCACTGTCGCCCCTGTAAGTATCTTTTACCTCCCCAAGCTTGTTACATTTCTACAATGGCTGATTAATGGCAACTGCTATATTCTTCATAATCCTTTGTTTGTATCAAGGATAACACACATAAATTTGCTGCAGGCTGTCGCAGGCAACATTGAGCTGTACAACCAGATCCAGGTCACCTCTTGAACAGGATTTGTTTTTTCTCTCTTGGAGAAATGTTGTGATGAATGTACCCCAGGTCCCATGAAGTTATATTTCATTGTTTGAGACCATTGTAACTATTTAGCGTGTACAAAAATCTGTTTCAAATGGACAATATCATCTGTCCTTTTTACATCTCCACCAGACCCTAATAGTCAGAAACGGTGTCAATCCGAAGTCAGTCCATTTGACTTGGGCTTGTGGAAGGATGGTCACAAGATACCCTACTCGTGGGACAAAGTTTTAATGCATATCTCAGGAAGTCCAGTGAATTTGAACATTCATTGGTTATCTTCCTTTATCTCTATTGTTTTTGGTTGATCTTTGGTTCAAGAGAGAGAGAGAGATACCAAAAAATAACAACACAAAGCCACTCAGAGCTTTGTCTCTTTGTAGCTTGCATCCTTTGGAATTTCCAATTTGACCAAGATAAAGTTGTCCTAGTATTCATCAAAGACAAGAGTAGATTCTACTTGCTTGTATGGGTACACAATGCAAGAAAATTATGGGCATGGTTCGATTGGTGAAGAAAAGAGGTTCCAAGTCTCAATAATTCTTTTCCCAAGAATTATGCCGCTTGAGGTGAAGTGTGTTTGCATCTTGCTTCCTTGGGGTTTATCTGTCACTGGTGTTAGAGGCTGAGCTAAGCAAGACATACAAAACCAGGGGCCAGGTTTCACCAGGTTTGAATGTTTTTGGGCAAGGTCTATGTTGTCTGGTTGATGTCTTGAAAAAATCTCGCACAACACGTAAACATTGATTTTTGCACAGACTGCTTTACGCAGCCTAACCTGGCGTAAAGAAATCTCAGTGCAAAGGCGTCACTTTGCCTACCAAAAGTGACTTTTACACCACAGTCCTTAACACCGTGAAGAACTGTGTAAACAGAGGCAGTGCAAAAATGACCTCAAGTGGTGTGAAATGTATATTGACACCGTACCATTACACATTTTTTTAATCCATGAGACAATATCCTCGGCTCGGGTGATCAAGTCTTGCCAATTGTCTTGAAATATGAAACAAGACCTCTGATGAAGTGGTCTTGTGTTTGATCAACTTCGAGTGAGCTTGATCCACCTTGATGAAATGACTGATAACATAACGACAAAATCAACCTGCTGGGATCCATAAAATGTCTATCATCTTTGAGGTGTCAGTTATCCTTCTCACCTTATCTCAGCTTCCATCATTGTGAGATTCATCATTTGTGTCTAGTGCTCATAGCTCAACAATAACTCAAATTATAACTATCCCTGTTTTTTGCTCGTATCAATCCGGTTGAAAATATACTATTAGCTGCACCTAAACTTGATTTGAAAATAATACCCCAGATTTTTAAGGTTCTTGTCAGTTTGTGTACTTCGAAGTGCGTCCTGGTCCCTTAATCATCACGCTTCTCCTTTGATACTGAACATCTTCCGGGCTCTCTACAGAATGAAATCAATCACATACATATTCTTTGTGGCGGCTCACTTCTTGCTTTATGGACATGCAATCTCCCAAGAGTTTGCATGCGATTTAACCAAAACCCTCAAGCCTGCAAAGGGCATCTGTGCTCCGGATGGCCTAAGACCGACTGGCAATGAGCCTTTGATCAACTTCATTTCAGATCGTGGTAGGTATCCTCCTCTTGATATACTGTCCAAGCAGATGGACTAGTTCTGCTCTCATGGCCATCTGATCACTTAATGATTCAATATCTTGCACTTTTTAGCTTCCAACGCAGTGGAAACAGACTCTGAACGGGGCGGCTTCAGTTGGTGGACCTGTCCTGATCAACAAGCGCAACTGGTGTCATACTGCTGTACTGTTGCTGTTGTAAGTATTCTTTTCCTTCCCAAGCTTGTCACATGTGTTCGATGGCTGAAAACCACAACTGCAATATTTGTCAAAATGTTTTGTGCATCAAGGATGATACAAAGAAAATAGCAGCAGGCTGTCGCAGGCAGGTTTAGAATGATCAACAACATTCAGCTTGACTCTGAGTCTTGACCACTTTTATTCTTTAAGTCATTTGGATAAATGTGTCCGATGATGATACATATCATTTTTGAGCCCATTGAGAGGCATGTATAAAAATCTGTTTTCAATAGACAATATCATCTCTCTTCTATGTAAATGCCCTCCAGACCTTGATGATCCGCACAGAATCTCAATTGGAAGTCAGGACATTTCAATTGGACTTGGAGACAAATGTTCAAAAACTCAAGAGTCAGGATTAATACTGGTTGCTAAATTGTGATTGAGACAACAGGAAGTCTCCTACCCTACTGTGGAGAGTATTGAAGTCAAAGAACAAAGGTGTAATTTATCTCTCAAACAGTCCAATCAGCTTTCAACTCTTCCAGTAGAGCATCTACTGGCAAAACTGCCCTCAACACTCAACAGGGTGATGATGAAATGGACATAACAATTCAACTTCACATGGGCTTCAACACAGTCCACAGTTTCTGAGATACTCTTGCTTGAACAAAGACCCTCTTTCAGCTTCAATTTTGCAGCCCACTTCAACTCCAAATATTGTTAAGGTCTTGAATTTGGAGCTTGATTAGGAATAACTGATTTTGTATCAGGATGAATAGAAAGAGAGTTTTTTTATGAAAATTGTATCCTTGGAATGATAACCCAAAGCAGTTCAAGTGAATCTTTATTGACTCAATTTTTGTTCTGGTGGGCTAAGTTTACAAGCACAAATAAATCCAATCACTCTAAAAAAATAAAGACAGTCTGCTGGGCAGTTCTGGCTTGCAGGATAGCACATGATGCATAGTGCACAGTGCATGGCGTAATGCAGTGCGCTGGCGTTTTGTCATTCAAGACCTACGCAACCCATGAGTTATGCCCCATGCTACGATTCTGATCTCTTGATTTCTATCACAACAAATTCTGCTACTGGATCAGAAACCACATGTGTTCACTTTTGGCATTGAAAGAGTCTCAATGTGTTCATGTCTGGTCATGACAATATATATCTAGGATAGCTCAAGCACTTTGGAAGCCAGGAGTACTTCCTGCTACTTTTCTTTCTGGAATTATTTTCCTGCTCCTGTTAAATCTACCAAGTTTGGCAAGGGGGTTTCCTGCTACACTACTGATTTCCAGTTTTGTAGCATTGCAAGCCAGGCTTTTTATGGGCTATGAGATCACAGAAATCAAATGTGAATCAAATTTTGATTTGTTCAATATTTTCTCCACAAAATTTTTTTGATTTCAATGAATGAGTTTTCCTCTTTTAAAAAATTTTCAATTTAAAATGGGAGACCCACAGCACCTGCTTCAATAGAGCACCACAAATTTTGAGTCTTTATAAAGTACCTTGAGAGGCACTTCACCCAAACTAACAAAATCCAATTGTGCTTTGGATCTTATAAGGACAGGTCCTTCCAAGGCACAGGGTCCTTAAGTGATTAGCTGTAATTTTGGTGTGGTAGGATTTCAATTTTAGTGGGGAATACTTCAACATACCATCCACCACAAACCCAATTATGCCCCACCACCAAAGTAGAGGGTATAACCTCCTGCTTATAAAAAGTTTGCTCTCTTCAAAATTCACAAAAATATCAAGGAAGAAGATTGACTTGAGATGAAAACATTGTCTTCATTGATTTTGGAGTCTCACCATGGTCACAACAATCAGTATATGTCAATCCAAATCTGCAATCCCAAAATAGACAATCAAGGATCAAGGGCACAAAGCAATACCCCTTGGTATCCATTCCCATCCTACTTGAGATAAGCTTATTGTTTCAATCCACAAAAGAAGCCATGGAGAAACTCATATCAGCCCTGAGCCCTGATCACAGGACTATGGGCCAACATTACCATATGTAACATTACAATATTACAGAAAGTCATGGGCTACATCTCAAGGCTCAGGGTCAAAAGCCACTTGAACACTTCTCAAGCATCAACCACAACTTGACAAGTAATTAGACTAGCCTCAAGCTCCAATCACATTTTGAAACTTGACCTGTGAATATCTATGCCCTCTGTCTTCCCTTGAAGAATCCCCCAAAGAATCCCCCATATTTTTACCACATCACAAAACAAGAATCACATCATACTTGAAGCTGATCCAGAGGATCCTCAAGTATGTGGTTTTTGCCAGACAATGAACAAACCTGAACATCCATATCATTGCTGAGCACCCAAGGTACTGATTTCTACAAGCCCAGGGCCATCAATATCTCTAGAAATAAACTTCAAAGCAGCAATACTTCCTCCACAAATCACAGATTCTAAAGTAGCCTCAAGATGTTTGGTTCACCAAAGCGTAAAGCTGTCCCCTAGTACATCCACAAGGCTTGGGTGTAAGGGCCTCATACTTCCCTTTACTCCCATGAAGCTTTTACAAATCATCTTCTCAGAGGTCAGCTAGCCATAGAGTTCACATGGGTGTACCATGTGAAGACCACACAATCCATTTTCTCATTACTATCAGTCAACCAAAACACTTGTGTTCCTCACCACTCATACATCCTTTAATTTAAAACAAAAATGCAAATTGGAGGTGGATAGGGTTGAATTTAATGATTTTATTTGTCTTCATCAGGTCATTACGGTCTCAATCTCCAAAGAAAGAAAACAAGGTATATTTTCCAAAGGAGAGAGTAATGATCTCTTGGACCAATTGTACAATTGAGTTTTTACCTTGATTTCATATCAAAGTTTTCATTGAGAACTTGATTTCTGAGCTTTTTTTCACTAACTGTATCTTGAAATTTAAGGGAGCCAGACCAGGAACTGAGATGATTGCACAGCAATCAGATTTTTGAAGACAAAGTTTTCCTCACAATTGAAGCTTTTCTCTCATTTTGTTTTGGAGAATCATGAAGAGGGGATTGTGTTCAGAATAAGCAAGAGGTTCAAACCTCTGGTTTTCTTGTTGGGGCATCATCTAGTTCTCAGTAGGTGGTGTGGTCAAGGTTTCCTCTACCACACTTCAAAACCTACCAAACCAAAATTACAACTGATCTTGTGAGTCCCTTGTGTCTTGGGAAGACCTGTCCTTCAGGAAATCCAAACGCACAATTCAACTTCAATAAATTTGGATTTCACTTATAGTAAAATCAAGAACAATCTGATTTCAAATTTATCTATTTCTTGAAAAGAAGAAAGAATGATAAAAGTTAGATTCAGTTTCTGTTGGAAAAACAATTGATCAAATAGAAGGAAACTAACAAGTTTAAAAGACACTTGGATGATTAGATATATGTGAAGATGGAGTATCACAATTGCAAATTATCGGAAGTGTTGGAAGTGGAATCTTTTGAATCCTGCTATTGGCAGCTCACAACCCCAACTTGCAGGTGTTATGGGACCTGATGCCTGCATGCTGTTTTAACAGGGAAGGCACTGCAAAAAAGGGCTCAAAAGGGCCTATTTTGGGGCCTCCAGGCCATAGACACTCCTAACAGGCACATCTATTCCTCTGCATATGTATAAGCTCCATAGTGCATTAGGGCAGTTCAAGTTTGCCCAAAATGCTGTAAAAATTTATGCACTTTGGCCTGTCAGTGCTGTAAAATTTGAGTAAGTGGGAAAAGGATGTGCTGTACATGTGCTCCTTGGGTGGGGCCTTCTCAAACTTTTTCAATAAATTATATTTATACGTTACATTGCTTGGTACACCCATTTATGCTTTGAAGCTTTTTCAATCTTGAACTGCCCTATTGGGAGCATCATAAAGTTAAGTCCACGGATTTTTCCATATGGGTGCTCTTATTCTGTACCTACCTGTGTGATTTGTCATAAGCTATTGCCCTCACTGCCCTTACAAATATGTATGGATTTGGTAAGAGCACCTGTATAGAGAAGTTCATGGATTCACCATAAAGGCTCTCCCATATGAAACCATATAGGAGCACCCATACAACACCTATAAGAATTCTGATGCCTGGGAGCATTCCATCAGTGTTGAAGACCATCACCCTCCTGTTTAGCTATACCCTTGGCCCCCTCCCAAGTTCACCACATGGACTGATTCAAGACTGGGTTGACTGTAGTAGCATCAGGTAGCTTTATGTTTAAGACTACAGAAGGGAAAACCTTGAACTGTTGATGGGAAGATGGATAATTCTGTAGAAGTTCTGAAAAGAAGAGTAAAGGCTTCAGGGAAGGAGGTTAAGGCTTGATGTAAGATCAAGGTACCAAAGAATGAAGATGAGAGTTTGAGGTGAGATTTTAAGGAAGTAGGCTGAGGATTTAAGAAAGCAAGCAAAAGCTTTAAGAAGTGGTAATGTCAAGAGGTTTGTTGAAGTACCCATTTTCAAATTGACTGCTGATCTTGAAAGACTACTTATACTACTTGTATATGAGTAGTCCCATACCAATCAAATCAAAAAGTACATGTACCAATCAAATCAGAATGAGCCCCAAACCTGAAATCTGGGGGAATCCATTGGATCTGAACATGGATCAGTAGTATTGCCCCCCTGGCTACCAGAGAGAGCCTATTGGCTCAGGAGTAAGGTCTGACAATGTAAAAAAAGGCAACTTGTCATCTTGGAAATCACCAAAAACACAGTATACCATAGGATTTCAACATTTCAAAGCTGTCCTGATTTTCATTAATAAAGTAAACCATTCAATTAATCCATTCATAAAAAAAACCCCTACATTCACATTTTTTTAATAAATTCATAAGAAATGAAAACCAAATTGAACAAATCCATTTGTCTGCCTCCCTCCCCTTGCCTTTACCAAAGAAGAAGAAAAAGTAAATAAGACAAGAAGATGAAGAGAACAAAAAGTTAATGCAAAAAAAATTTGAACCAAAAAAAATGTTGTTGTTGTTGTTGTTGTTGTTGTTGTTGTTGTTGTGATTGTTGTTTAATAAAGTTTAAAAAAGAATCAAAAAAAATTAAATGAATTGTAAATTTAAAGTAAGAAAAAAAGATAAGAGATAAAGAAAAAGAGAATAAGAATAATGATGATAATGATAATGACGATGTAAAATCAGCAAAGAAAGATTAAATAACATCAAATTCATTGTTCTTCTTGTAGATTTTTTTTCGATTTGTTTCCTTTTTTAAACTGTCATAGATAATTTGACCATCCTAAATTTTCTACACTCAAAACCTTATCCCATATGATGATATGAATACAAAGATGAAACGAAAGGAGAAAAGTAGAATGAAAGAAAAGGGCACAAGAAAGTGAAATTGAACTTGATGATATCGAAATCGAAAACAAAGCAAAAAAAACATGTATACAAAAAGTTCGATAGAAAAATTAAAAACGCATCCACACACTCACGCAAAGAGAGAGCTAAAGAAGGTGGCCGTTCTTCTCTACGATCTTTCTTCTTCTTCTTCATCTTCTTCACGATGTTGATCAGATAACACCATTGATGAATTCAGAGAAGGAAAAGAAGGTGGATTCAGAGAGTTTGGCGCAACAGCTGTTGATTGATTTCCATCCCTCTGATTATCACTTTCATTTAACTCCCGTCTTGGTTCAAGATCTTCAGTTGGTGGATCCAAGATCACACTTAAACCTTCGCCTGTCCTTTTCTGTGGTTCATCCGTTCCTTCTTCTGATCTATCGCTTATCCTAGTTCTGATATCGCTTCCACTTGACTTAGGTCGAGGGTGATGAATGAGATCTGAAAATCGTTTTGCGAGTTTGCTATTGTGTGAATTTCGCGGTGATCCAATTCTGACGCCTCCTGCTCCAATCTCCAGATTTCCGATCCGAATGGAGCGGGTACGATCTCGACTACCTGAAGTCGCACGTTCCGTCTTGGGTGTTGCTTCAGGTATACCTATAAGTGGGGAAAGATATGATCAACAATCAGTCCGTGGGATCAAGCACATCGTTCAGGAGCAACTTCGACACTTACTTAATCGACTAGAATTAAATCTTCTTAACCGATTCCCGACTGCAATCTCTCCAACACCATCAGCCTGATCAAATCCGAACCCTCTTCCAACTCCAGAAGGAGAAGCTTGACCCGTGGCCATATCATGAGTAACACTGATCGAAGTCCTAGTGCGTTCCACGTGCGCCAATCTTGCTTCAACACTTGAATGAGTAGATTGTTTGATAACCATCGCTCCGCCTTCGTTATTGTCATATTTGGCAAGCTCTCGAATGTAAGGCATCTGAGGATCAGTCTTGTAGTCGTGCTCTGGATCAATTCGGTCGATGTACCGTAAGATTTGTAGATCACTAATAATACGTAGCAAAAGAAATAAGTGAAAATCGAGTGACAAGAGTGTAACATCCAAAAGCAAGGGGCCTTACGTTGGATGATACATTTCCCGGTAATACTTGACAAGATATCCTGGTAAAAGGCACAAGACAACGGTGAACAGGATCCCAAACCACCAGTATGGTGCAGACCATAAATAGTAATTATTGCCATAGACTTCAGTCCATCTATCAGAAAAACACAACGTCAATCATCGCAGCTCAGAAGAAATACGAGAAAAACTTGGATGAAGTTGAAAACTCACAACAGACCAGGCTTGAAAGCTGAATACACAGCCGTGTATAACAGGATCAAGATCGGACCGACAAAGATAGACACGGTCATATATATATTCCAAGCAAATTGATCCAAGGCATGGAAAGCATTGCATGCGATGATTACCGCCACAATCACCACCGTCGAGACTTCATCTATATCCACGTCGAACCCATCTGATCTTGGACTGGTGGTATCGTAAGCAAAGGAGATGAAAAAATAACACACGGCCCCTTGATAAGTCCCTTGTAACATGTACCAAGCAAAAGTTTTGAGTCCAAAAAGTGTTCCATCTCTTCCAACGGAGTAAAGTTCAGGCACAGAGACTAAGACTCTTTGTCGGATATCTTGATCAAACACGCCGATTGCGAGAACAGGTACTGCGAGTTCACAATTAATCAATTAGCCATTGATTGCATTTGCGGATGAGCAGATTTAGCTTACGTAAAGTCCAGAACACGTTGTAGAACAAGAGATACTATGGAAGAAAACAAAAAGGAAGATATCAGCACATCATCTGATTTATAGAACGAATACTCAGAGCCAGAAAAAGATGAAAGCAACACTCAACTGTATATTCATAGTAAGTCGTCGTCGAATAAGCACACCAAAATTGAAAGAACCAAAGTACAGAGATCCCAATGATTTCTTTGAAGAAGAAATTCATGATCAGTCTCGAATTTCGGTCATAAGACCAATGTCCATGAACGAATAATAGTCTTGAAAGATAACGGAATTGTCCTATGGCGTAATCAGAAGAGTTTACAGCTTGTAATCCTTCTTCACCCGAGACTCCAATTCCTATATCAGCGGCTTGTATCATCGATACATCATTCGCTCCATCACCTATAGCCAAAGTCATAGAATTGGTACCATCTTTTACCAAGCTCACAATTTCGGCCTTTTGTTTAGGTGAAGTACGACAACACACTACAGCTTGACATCGGGTAGATAGTTCGAGTAAAATTTCTTTGGTGAAAGCTTCCTCAAAGGCGTGGTGTAAGGATGCACCATCAATCACAAGACCGTAACCACCTTCACGATTACCGTTATCTTCACCCACGATATCGTCTAGATCGATTGGTTCAACTCCCGTTTGTGCTTCCGAGGGACGTCGCTCTGTATTGACAACATGGTCTGGGGGCATCGCCTTCAAGTTCTCGACCAACTCATCAGCATCGAAAAAATCCACTAAAGCTTTTCTCAATTGACTATAAGTGGACGAGCTGGTTCCATAAGCACCACCTCGGATCACGATCAAGTTCATATCCTTTGCAATCAGATTGCAGGACCGAGCAATGGCTAGGATAGCACATAAACCGAAAATGGCGTATTAGTTTAGAACAAATCTTGGGAACAATTCATCTCGACTTACCAACAGCAGTTTCCAACTTATCCCCAGTAGCCACCCAAACCTTGATCCCAGCACGTTTCAATTCAGCAATAGTCGCAGGAACACCATCTTGAAGTTTGTCCTCGATAGCAGTCGCGCCTAACAAGTGCAAACTATGTTCCAATTCATCTTGAACAGCTTCAATACCTTTCTCTCTCTCAGGTCCGACTTGTGAACAAGCATTGGTATATTTGGTAGACCAACTCAAAAACTCATCTTCTTTCAATTGTCGATAGGCTAAGCAAAGTGTCCGTAGTCCCTGTCCAGCAAATTCTTCAAGTTGCTCATCTGTTCTTTTCTTGATTTCGTCTTGACCTGCTCCTAATCTTTCAAAGATCACATTATCAGCTCCTTTGACGAGTAAGAAGATTTCTCCGGTGGGCAATCCATCTGAGGATTGTCTCGATCGACCATCTGATGAATCTAATCTCCGTACAATCACACTCATTCTCTTTCGAGCACTAGTGAATTCATTGACTTCTAATAATTCGAATTCATTTATTTCAGTGTCCTCATCTGCTTCGGCTGCTTGGTCAGCTAATTCAATTCCTGAATCGTCCGTTGAAGTTATACGGTTTCTTGATTGATGTAGTCGGCTACGAGCTCGAGTTTTGGCCAAGTCCGAGGGAACTTGCAGTCGGAGTACATTCCTTTCTCTACCTCTGAATACGAATCCTACATCTGCAGCAGCTTGTACAAGAGCAGATTCATCGGGTGACTGAGCTTTGTATTGGATGGTGCCTGTCTCGTCTTCTGAAGCCAAGACAGTGTGACAAAGACCTAGAGTAGCAAAGAAACCGTGGATAAGTCGAGCTTGGTCCGATTTAGGATCAGAGAGATCATGTATCAATCCTAAATCTTGAAAGGGTTCGATGGAAGGTAGTTCAGTGGCCTCAGGATCTGCACTGTTGACTACTGATGGTTCGCTCGCTTTCTTTTTGAGTTTACGCGGATTCGGACCAGTAGAATCGGATGATCCCGTGCTAAGTGATCTTGCTTTGACTACGTGAGTTGGGTTTGATGGAGTCTTAGGGCTACTGATTTTCCTGGAATCTGCTCGCTCAAGGTCTTTTGAAGCGAATTTGTTAAGCTCGTCCGAGGGGTTGGATCCCATTGGTTCGCCACCGCCAACCGTTTCATCCTCGTCTTCCTCTACGATTGATTCTAATCTATCCATTCCACTATATACCTTACCACCAATACAACATTGTCGAAACTGCATCAGGTTCTGAGTAAGTGTTCCAGTCTTGTCACTGAAGATGTATTGAATCTGTCCGAGATCGTCAGATAAATTCCAGGATCTAGCAATTGTACGTTTCTTGGTGGGGCGATAGTAAAGGTGATCATCAGCCCAAATGAACAGGGCTTGCATCGTACGAACAAATTCGATGGAGATGTAAAGTGAGATGGGTACGATGTTTTGATAGGTGATCATGGCATTCGCAAATCCCACGGCACCGTTGATGTTTGGATTATCATCAGATGAATCTGAATACACGGTCCAATACGAATTGCGATCGTAGTAGTACCTTTCTGAGAGATGTGTACCAATTCCGTTGAAGAGACACATGAAGGCGAGGATGCCAAGGTTGAGGAAACTGAATTGCGAGAGGGTAAGGAGGCATCAGAATAAAGTCAAGTCGATGGTATCATAAAAAGAACAAAGGAATTGTGAAATGACTCACACCATGGGGTTCATAAGACGTTCGACTTTACTTCGTTTGGACGGTGTTCCACTCGAGTTCATCATGATCTTGGTGTCAGGCCCGGTGAAAACTACTACCCCAATCACCCAATCTGTATTACGGACTACGGTACCCCTGAGTAAGATAGTGTTGAGATTAACAGCCACACGTAATGCATCTTCGCCGTCTTTTGGTTTCTCGTTTGGTTCTAGGGATTGTGACTTGATGGAATTCAATTTGATTTCGGGAAAGACAAGAGCAGCATTGTATTTGAAAAGATTTGGATCCGGTGCCTCACTTTCAATTACAAAGCGATTCCTGGAATCTTTGGTTTCGAGACAATCGGAAGCTGAACGTAGATGGCTGAGTTCCTTGATCGCATGTCGTGATTTAAGATTAGTCTCTCCGTCTAGATTCTTGGTTTCAATGAAACACACGTTCTCTTCTTCATCAGAAGTAGAACAAATGATGATATCGGCAGGTACGGATTCGTCATTTCGAAGCCTGACAAAATCACCAACCCTCAAATCTTCCCATGCCGATCTTCTGAATTTGACTTCATTGTGATGATGATCATGAGGACGATTTGGCGAAACAGGAGACTGAAGATTGTGGTCTAGGTGAGAAGGTACGGATGAATGACGGGTTTGCGATTTTTCAAGTTTGTCCGGCGGATTCGAAACTTTCAATTTTCGATCCCACCAATGTTTCTTTACGACTGTAGGGCCGTCTGGGATGGTATCCTGAGCCTGTGCCTCGCTTGCAAGGATGACGGCGTCCTTATTTCCTCTGGGCTGTCTTTGAAGCCATTTCAACTTCAAGACACTCTTCTTAGGTTGCGTCAGGTTTGGATTAAGGTATTCAGATGAGGGGGATGATGATGATGACGATGATGATCTTAAGATGTGAACTGTTTGATTATTAGTATTTGAATCCGCTTGATGTCGCTTGATATCCTCATAACCATCCTTCGCAGCCGTTATGCCTAGGACGACAAGTAGTGGTAGACACGCTAAGATAGGTGAGACTTGAGAGAATCTGGGGATGAATTGGAGGATGACGAGAACTGTAGAAAGGGGCAAAAAAAGGCAAAGATGGGGAGAGGTTAGATGAATTATTCGAGATGATAAATTGAAGTGAATGTATGCGCGGTAAACTGAAGACTACTGAACCAAGGAAGAAAACATTGGCGATCCTCCTGAATTGTTCAAGTAGATTACGCGGGATGAAAGTGATCAGTGAATATTTAGCGGTCCTGATCTGATTACTGGGGTAAAGCCAAGACTGAGAAGAATTGCACGAGGAGTTAGTTAGAAGAAGCGTGATCAGATGGGATTGATTGATGGATGATGAAGTTGAATGATAAACTGACTGATAGTGGTTTACCGATGATAGGTTGATCGTGTTTATCTGATTTCCATGCAGTGTTAGGTAATGGTAAATTGATCCACACTTGACGAGGTAAACGAGGACCGAGACGAGGTTCAAAGATCCTAGAGATATCAAATGTAGTAAGTTTGTCGAGTTTCTTAAGAATTGGTGATTGACGGTGAAGCGTTGAAAGTGGGATTTGATGTGTTGATGAGGAAGGACGACGGTCCATGGTGGAAGAATTGAAGTTGAGTTTAAGTTGTAAAGTTTTGAATGAATTAAAGTGATGTAGTTAGGGTATGAATCTATCAATAGAAATCGATTCAAGATTGTCAGTTTGAATATAACTCTCAATAATCTTTCTTGATTTGATTCTTGATGATGTTGTTGTTTTGATGGGTAGGATGATTATTGAGATGTGGATGATATGATGTGGATGATAACCTTCAAAGAGAGAAGAAGTAAAGTGAAGTTGAGGTTAGGTAGGATGGATCGATTGAATGGTAAACTAGATTTCAAAACTCCCTTTACTGTTAGTCATCAATCCATCATCACAGCAAACCATGAAGAAAGTGAATGAAGGAAGTGGTCAGATACAACATACCTTCTTAATCTTATTAGCTAGCCCACTAGTGACCCAATGCAAACAGATAGAAGCTTTCACTTTTCTTGATTTGAACTTCAACTAACTAACTAATCTCACTCGGAATCCAATTCAATCAAGTTTCATTAAGAAATCGTTGAAGAACTTGATTTGAACTTTGACTGAGTTGGTCGATAGCTTCACTTCAATCTGGGTTCTTTAAGAAATAATAATAAATTTAAAACCCGTGTCTTCATCTCCTTTCAGCCTTCTTTTCAAATCTTCTTCACACCTATCTCACGCAATTGTGTATAGATTGAGTAATCAAACCTTTGACTCGAGAAATTCTCAACAGATCTTCAATTCTTCACCCCTCAATGTCTACAGCCGACCGTGAAAGATTGACAACAGGCCGGGTTAAAGAACGTACAAGTTATGTAAGGTATAGGGTCATCCTGCCGATTTCGAATTGCCGACGCTGACCAGCCAGGCAGGGGTTAAATTTGAAGGGTAAACTGGAATTCAATCTGATGTGATGGCGTGCAGATGGCTATCCAACTCGGAGCTACCTAAGAATCCGGATAATTGATTTCTCATCCAATCATCATCACCACTGACCAGGTTAAGGTACGAATCATACACTTTAACTCGATGAACCATTCGCAGGGAGCTTGCCAATCCGAACAGCTCAGTAAATGTTGACACATTCATTCACGCGTTGCCAACCTGACCGCGTTCGCAGTTTCACAAACGCTTCAGGTCAAGAACTCATGAACCATCGAGAGTCCAAACACAGAACAACTTAACTAGGTAGGGTGGCTAACTCAACTAAGTCCCACTGCTTCTTGAGCGAGCCTTAAGGGTGGGTTTATCCAGCTTTATAGTCCCACGACGGTTCACGGTCCACCATATCATCCCGCCAAGCCAATCACATCCACTTTGATCGATTTCCGCCCGCGGCAGATGAATAAACAAATTAAGTATGACACTCCGTCCACATCATTCGTCAATCAAACGTCTTGAAGGATAATTCATTTCTGCAGACACCTCGGGACACTGTATATAGCCACTTGAAGGGGAGCATAGAACTGTACCATACAGCCGCTACCAGCGCCTTCGCTCTCATCTCGAATCATCTCACTGATCTCCCCCTCTCGGTCCGCCAATTTACACTAACTGAGAAAATTTTTTAATTTTAAGACATACAACTTAGCCATTTAAGGCTTAAGGAGCCCTATGTATGTAAAGGTATGTAAACATCACATGACCGCTTCTCAACTCGTAAACATCACTCACCGGTGACATCACTGTGTAGTGACTCATGACCATCATCCACTTCGCCTCACCTCGCCACAACTCTTAACTTAGCCAACAACGATCATCAACACCTCATCAACACCTCATCAACAAACCTATCAGTGACTCATCAATCACCACAAGAGATATGGGCAAGGCACTCGACAAACTTGATCCATCAATCACCAACTTCTAGAAGCTGGAGGACTCGATTGAACGTTTTCTTAGAAGTTGAGAGAGTCGAGTCATGGATCTCTTGGACGTTGAAGCACTCGATTCATGGATTTCTTGAAATTTCAAGGAATCAAGCAATTGTATGATTATAAAAGTAATAACATTCATGTGGGGCATTAATTTTGTATCAGGATACTAAACTATAGAAGTTTTTTGTAAATGTGCAGTAATCAATGGTATTTTTGTTACCAGACGAACAAAAAAAAATTTGTAAACAATTTGAAGACAAGCTGAGCCAAATGACAAGATAGAATAAGATTCCAAAAATTACTACACGATGTGTAGAAAATTGTTCAAAAAACGTTTGGGTTTCAAAAAATTAACTCATCACATATGGCTAGCTTGTGAAAGTGAGATCAGATTACAACATCCATCATGCTATTCTTCAGTATCAAAGGCGGTAGGTGAGGTCGCCGGCACAAGGGTGTTATCAATGATATCAGCTGTTGTGCTGGGTCGGTTATCAGCAATAGGAGTGTTACCGGTGGTGGAGGCGGTGTTCGAATCGAGAAGAGGTGTTTGCTCTGCCAGATCATTGGCGGCAGTAGGAGTAACAGCCGGAGATGTAGCTAGAGGTGTGTCATCAGGACTGTGATTGCGTTTCCGTTTGGCGTTTCGAATGGGACCAGCTTCTGTTTCGAGGATAGTTATCTTGTTGTCTGAAAGATCAGCCAACACATCACGAGCTTGGGTCGGTGTCAGTTGATTACTTTCTTGCATGATATCATTCGCTTGAGATTTTGAATCTGGGGCAAATTGTATAACGTAGCCTTTCGCGGCTAGTTTTTCTTGGCAACCCTTCCATGGCCACTTCTCAAACGCTCTTCGTGTCCGCATACCTGAGCCACCGTAGAAAGAGCACTTGTCAGAGACATACGACGGCAAAATTGTAGATGATCTGACTTACTGATCAGATCGGACAGGGCTTCTCGACATTTTGTCCTATCTGTGCAAGCAGAACGTATCAGAATAATGATAATTGGTTATAATTCGGGTGTAGTATATTGAGCTTACCATCGACTTTAGCTTTACTCGAGTTGAGTAGCCCAGCCTCAGTTCCAGTCACATATGACTGTAATTGTGCGGCAATGTGTTTCCTGGGGTTGCAAACTCGGTCGTTATCCAACCACTTCAAAGCGCGAGGGGTCCCTCGAGCAATTTGGTAGGCATCATTGCCTAAGTAATTTGATACGCCAATGATGGCGAAATCTCCCTCGTATGTTGCAGCTATATCTCTGGCCTCAATACATAAGATGGTGAGCATAAACCGACTGCTGTGAACAGCCAAAACTTACCTCGTTTTGCCACTTGATCATGAAGTTGGTCACAGCTAGTCGCGCGCTTGCCAAAGAGTTTTTTTTTGCTCGTGCGTTGTGGTAGATGGGTTCCTTTTTGGTGTCGGCTTGGGGTGCGGAATCGATGGTGTTAGAACTGGTATTCACGGTGTGATTCTCCGCTTTGTAAGAATCTTGCTCTTCCTTCGACATCTCATTCCATTTGATCGAAGCAAACGTCGAGGCCTCTCCACTTGCTACACCTGAGGCTGGAATGATAACATACCGATATGAAAATATTGTACATATGGTATGTATCATAAGATGAGTTTGTTAAAATACTAACCATCTCTATATGCTCCTCGAATCTGTTCGGTTTGTGAAAACCGTTGCCATTTGTTCAGGCCTTTCCGCGTGAGCTTTTCACCCCTATAATGCTGTTAGTCAGGAGTATGGTAAAATGATCGATTGAAAGAAATCGACTTACCATAGTTGACGTACCGCTGAGACTGAAACTTGATTATTTATGCAATTTATTGCCAAAACCTTATCGAACTCATCGTATAAACGCATGAAGAGTTTTTGCTTGGCTGCCGGCACAGTGGACCCCTTAGCATGCTTGGACGCGATGATACGTAGGTCAACAGATGACTTGTTCATCATGTCTTCCGGTGTAGGAAGATTTAATGGTGTTCCTTGTAAGCACTCTCTTTCTCCTCTGAGTGAGTTGGGGAGAAAGAGATTGACAATGGCTCGTGTAGTGGTGGTAGGTGCCTGTGTCGGTGTGGAAGTGGTTGTCGTCGTGCTAGTTGAGGCGATTGGACGGCGGCCGCTATTACGTTTTTGAGACGTTTTGGGCGCTTGGACTTCCGGGCGAGTTCCCGTTACCTGATTAGGATGTGTTAGTGGTCGTGCTGATGGTTTGATGGTTGCGTGACTTACTTGAGGACGCGACTCCTGCGTCATAACCGAAGGGACACGCGCGATATTTGCTGGGGAGACCATGACACGTGAGTTTTGCTGGTGTGTATGGTGATCTTGACTTTGCTTGGAGCGCTGAAGATAATTCACGCTAGAGTTTTGATGGTGTTGAGACTGACTTTGCTGACCGTGACCTCCAGGTGGATAGGAATGATTCTCATAACTATTATGAGCATAATAATAATCATGATACTGCGAGTTATACATGTTCTGGCTGACTGGCTGAGTTTGAATTTGCTGATCACTGAGTTGCCGTGTCGAGGAAATGTGAGAATTATCCTGAAAATGCCCGTGATCCAGAAGCTGTTGGCCATCACCGTCAAAACCAGCGTGATTAAGATTGTTGGAATTTGGCGGGAGTACTGATGCTTGTGATGTGTGAGTTTCTGAAGGGATTCCAGAGTGATAGGGATAATGTTGGTTCATGGTGAGATGGATTGTGTGCAATGAGAATGTCCAGGAAGAAATTGAAAATTTTCAAGGTTGATGATTAAGATTCAGCGGAGTAATGCAAGTCAGAAAAGTGTTTTTTGGAAATGATACAGGTAAAAACACAAGTTTCTGACCTAATAAACTTGACTGAATTTCAATAAAAATTCACGTTGTGAAAGGAAAACTGATCTAACATCAAGTAGCACCTTAAAAGAAGCCATATAGAATACTTCTTTGGCATTGAGTTTCCTAGCAAAGGTATCAACTGAGCATGTTTTTGCTTAGTATATCATTTGATAAATGGGTATATCATTTGATAAATGATATAATTTCTGGTGAGTAATTTGAAAAATGGATGTATGTGAACATCTTAAGGAATTTGTTACTGTTTTGAGTGTAACTTATGATTCAAGTAAAACATTCTCAGATTTTGAGTGGATGGTCAAGTCCATGAATAACCATATTATTTAGATAATTATATATTCAATGGTCAAACTCTGAGCAGGCTAGAGGTAGTGCATGTACACTGTGAGGAAGTTTGTTACTGTTTTATGTACTTGTGAGTTGCATTGCTCCAATAAAGAATCTACAGTTTGAGTCCAAGCCCAACAGTTGAGCTTCAATGATATTTGTGGTGGGTTTCTCTCTCATATTGATTGCCTTCAGTGGAAAAATCACCCTTTACTGGCCCACCTATGGCCTGTTTAGTGTTCACGTAGTACTATTTGATGATTTTGCGGCAACACATGCCACAATTAAAACTTTTTCAATTTTGAAGTTATCCTCAATGTTGAGCTTGGAAAGTGTTTGGGGTGCATGTGGCTTTTATATTTATCATAGCATTCACTCATATCACGTGATTACGGACCACTTATGGCCTGTTTAGTGTTCACGTAGTACTATATGATGATTTTGCGGCAACACATGCCACAATTAAAACTTTTTCAATTTTGAAGTTATCCTCAATGTTGAACTTGGAAAGTGTTTGGGGTGCATGTGGCTTTTATATTTATCATAGCATTCACTCATATCACGTGATTACGGACCACTTATGGCCTGTTTAGTGTTCACGTAGTACTATATGATGATTTTGCGGCAACACATGCCACAATTAAAACTTTTTCAATTTTGAAGTTATCCTCAATGTTGAACTTGGAAAGTATTTGGGGTGCATGTGGCTTTTATATTTCTCATAGCATTCACTCATATCACGTGATTACGGACCACTTATGGCCTGTTTAGTGTTCACGTAGTACTATATGATGATTTTGCGGCAACACATGCCACAATTAAAACTTTTTCAATTTTGAAGTTATCCTCAATGTTGAACTTGGAAAGTATTTGGGGTGCATGTGGCTTTTATATTTCTCACAGCATTCACTCATATCACGTGATTACAGACCACTTATGGCCTGTTTAGTGGGTCTGCAGAACCCAAACTCACATGTTTTTGGAAACACATGCCACAGATAAAACTTTTTCAGTTTTGCTTCAAATCCAAAAGTTGAACTTGGAAGATATTTTTGGATAATTGGCCGTTTATATTGATATCACTAGGTACTCAAAAGACCCTCACATGGACCACTTATGGGCTTATTAGTGATATTTTGGGCTGTTTTGGGGCAGACTCTCCATAAAGAAAACTTTTTTGTCTGTTGAGATAAACCCAAAAAAAAAAAAGTCCATCTTAATTTCACTTAAACCTATCTAATAAACCAAAAATCTCAACTTTTTTTTTTTTTTGGTCACCTCACCCCAAACTTCACTACTTTATACCTTATAGCAAGTATATCAATGTCAGTGGTCATTGATGCAGAAGAGTTCATTGTTGGTGATGAATTCAAAGTCCCCATAAAATTAATTTCTGAATATCTTTCACTAATACATCACTGCAATTGGATCAATATCAAGTGAGTTAAACTACTTTTCTGTGGTTCATATCATTCCAAAATCTCACATAACAATCCAGTTCTTAGCCCAGATCACCTTCCAAAGTCTCTTATACCAGAAGACTTCCTTAACAAACTCCACATGAAATGTTTCCGTGACCAATCTTTATCAACGCATTAACAAATTTGAACCAGTTGTGGCTGAGTTACACCACTTTCAAGTGGTTTGTACCATTTCAAATCTCCACATCTTCGTGAAGTTGAAGTGGAAGAACCACGTATCTTGCAAAAAACTGCACAAAAACCCCTCCTGAAGTTCATCTTATAAGAATTTGCATTATCACAGAAACAACTGTGGATCAATATTGACTGAGGCATTGTGAGTTGTATGATTTATATGAGCAAGGATGACACAACGGGCAATGTGATTTTTTTTTTCTAAAAAAATGAGGTTTTTCATAACATTCTCAAAACCTTTCCAAAGAAGAGCTTTCTTAATACTTCCTCCACCACCTACACCTATTATTGCGGAAACAAGTCTTCAATATCGAGATACGATAAAGTTGACTTCAGGAAACAAGTCTTCCTTCAAGATCGAGATACGATAACGCTTGACTTCAATTCTTGAGTCAGATATGAATCCGCTTGACTTCAATTCTTGAGTCAGATATGAATATTGATATTGATGGTGGACAAAGCACCAGCGTTTATCATTTATTGGAATGAGGAAAAGAGCTCAGAGGGCGTCTAGATTGAGTACATTTGCGAAGAAAACAAGACTTAGGTTATGTACACCAATGGTTATGTATGTGTGTGGATTTATTTGGGCAGTCAACCTCACACCAGTCTGATGCATCTCAATGCAATATCAATCAAGAAGGGCACAAAGTGTCGTGTTAATCATGTATATCATTAAGACATCAAGTAGTAATACAAAAAACAATCAAAGAAGTAACTACATGAACAATGTTGTTGGGTCAACAGCAGCATTGATATCCACCAAGTCGATTCCATGTACAAGCCCCGAAATGCCATCATCATCATCACCATCTAAGCTACTAGCATCACTTACGTCATCTTCTATAAAGACCTCAGCTGGTTCTTCAATTTCTGGTTCTTCAATTTCAGGTGCTTCCATTGCATTGACAATCGGGTTGTTTATATCACCGGGAATTGTGGACATCTTTCCTTCTTCATGGAGAGTTGTGATGTGCTGTAGCTGATGGGTCCACGTTTGTAAGAGGTCTACATCACCGGCTTGGCGTTGTGTTTGAGAAAATAAATTGAGTAGATCTTCGTGCCATGTCAGCTGTAAGTTTGTAGTTTTCAAAAACTGATCCTTGATGACTACTGTAGCTGCATTCCGACGATCCTGTGGAGGTAGATATGAAAGAGTAGGGTGATAGGTGAAAGGCGCTACTAAGATTGGATCTGAATTAATTTCAGATGATAGAGAGATTAGTCGGGTCCAGATGCGATCATGGGTGGTAGTTGCCCAACGCATAGTTCTGCGAACCTCCCAGCCAAGCCGTCTAAATTCCTCGTTTGCTCGATCCACGTATGCGATCTGTCGCATGCCTTCTCTTGTCTTGGGATCAACTGCCCAAGGAGCTTTGATTTGGGTGAAGAGGGAGTCGTTCCAAAAGGGATGATCTGCTTGTATATGGAGTAGATCAATATAATCTATGTCTTCAGGGAGTTGATGGGTTGGATACTGTATGTGATATTGTGCCCGACGAGTGCGATATGTTTCAACAATTTTTTTAAGTTGAGTCGCATGCTTTCGAAGTGCAACTAGAAGATTGGTTTTGCCCTTATGCCCTGCATTCAAAGTGGAGAGAATATCAGTGAGCTTCCATCGAACTTGGCGCAAAGTCATACTAACCTAGATTTGATTCATGACCATCTGAGCGACTCTGTTGAAGAGGTCGCTTCTCCTCGCATATGGCGATGTACTTCAGGGCAACTTCATGTTTACTATACCAAAGCTTTAAGAATGCTTCTTGCTCTTCATCCAAAGTTAAGACGTCTGATGTTCCTACTTTTGCAGCCTGCTTGGCAATCCTCTCTTTGAGTTCGCTGGTTGTTCGAAGTCGCAGGATAGCTTGTTGAGGTGTGAGTGTTGGGAGCGACCTGCATAAAACTGATGTTAATAACTTGTTGTCATGATTCATCAAAGTGAAACATACGTACCACTCAAGATTCAGCTCATCTTGTAATGATAACAATCGACCCAGTTCCAACTTTTGTGTCAGCAACACTGCCTCCTTACTCGCATACGCTTCACGCTCGGCAACCCATTGCTCACGGAAAAAATCAGCTGAATAATTTGTTCCAGGTAAGCATGGGTTGGGCATTGCATAGAGCGATGTCAGTGCAGCTTGAGCTTCTTTCATGACCTTCACCGCATTGTCAAATCGTCTTCTGAGCCACTGACCTATCAAAGCAAGCACATATGAAGTTTAGTATGTTGTATAAACATGAATTCTTGAGAACTAACTCACCAGATCCTTCATTGACCTTGGAAGCGTAGAAAAGTGTCCGCCAATGAATCGCCAGAAATCGGTGAAGCCGAGTGGATATACGAAGGGGAGCTACAAGGGCCGATAAAAATGACCAGAGCCTCTCAAGGCCCTCGCCATCTGAAAGCCCCCAATATTGATTGAATCGAGGGTGGTATTTGATCTGACAGGCCCACTGATGAACGTATGCATGGAACACTGAAGTCCCAAACATCATGTTGAGATCACCAGCGAAGAGCCCACGCTGCGTAGATTGTGAGTTCAATTAGATATCAATAAAAATCAGCTGTTGAGTTGTTTGTATGAGGTACGCGACTCACCTTTGCTATATGAACGTCTAAGTGACAACCAATGTCGTAGAGCACACCTATGAACTTGTCAGGGTGCAATTCTCGGAGTTGTTTGAGAATTGCAACAGGATAATATAGTCTAAATTCAAAATAATAATGTTAGTTTTTATTGTATTTTCTTCCTTGCTCAATATATACATAAAATTAAACTTACTTTTCACCGCTCTGATAGATATTGACGTAGTAAAGCGGTACATCGTGACGGCAAGCACCTGCAAATAAACCTGTATCATCGCATCTGTCCCATGATGTACTATTGCGAACATCGTTAGCAGCAGTATGAGAGTCGGAACACGAGGTCTAAAATTAAAGGACATCATCATTAGCAATGGTCCAACTGGAGATGAGACAGAGTGAAATCATATACCTTGATTTGATTGGCTTGAGCATCGGTTCGGTTGCAAGCGACAACTTCTTTTTCAAGCTGGCTTGGTTTGATGAAGGAACTGGGGTATTGATCTTCTTGAGGCGAATCCTTGCTGGCACGAGATTGGTGACGGTGCTGAAAGTTTCCATCCATTGCGATGATGAAGTCGGGTTCGTTAGGAGATGCCTTGATTTCCCCCTCTGCTGGCCCAAAACAACGGGAACATTGGGCAGCAGAGATATCATGTGGGGTGAGTCCAAGGCCTTCTTCATACAAAGCTTGTTGTCCGAGAAGAATCCGACGATAGATGTCGATTGCCTGACTGAAGGGACGTCTCAGAATACGATTAGCGTTCTTCTTGTAAGTACGTTTTTCTTTGAGTTGTTGAGGTGTCAATCGAACCGGGCAAAGCAAATCTAGAAATGCCATAAGTGCATCAATAAATCCTGAAGTCGATATCGATGTGTGATTCCAGAAGTGATGGTGAAGTTGGATAAGGCGGACTGAGAAGGCGGTGCAAGGAAATTGAGGTGAGCCACCAATGTAACCGAGATAAAGGAGTCTGATGACATCTGGTACACAGCCACAGAATCTGACTGTACGTTTGCTAGTGCGACCTACAAGAGAGACGTCGGTCAACAATTGCGAAGACAAAAGCAGAAATCAACAAGAAATCAAACTTACTGAGAAGGTCAATGAAGTCAACACGCCGTTTGCGAAGGTCTTCAGGTGAACATTGACAGTCAAGCTCATTGGAAAGATATGAATGGAATGTTGGCTGATTGGTCCAATTACGCGTATGATGTTGAAGGTGAAGATAGGTGGCAGTGAGTTGTGCTTCAAGGGCCTTCCACTTGCTTTGAGTCCTGGCTCGGGCTTCAGTACGTCTAAGTGATCTTTGATGGCGAGCATAATGATCTCCTGAAGCATCAACTACAACTTCGACACTATTGATACCAATAAACGCTCCTTCATCCTCAACGTTCTCCCAATTGTTGTCGTCTTCATTGTCATCAAGTGGAGGATTTTCCCGGCGTTCAAGGAAACCAAGCTGTTGACTGATCCTCAAAGCTTCGTCACGGGTCACAACTGGTGGCGAGGGTTCTTTTTTTCGTGGTCGTCGTGGTCGAGATTGTCCGTGACCAAACAAATCGGCATCATGTCCAGATTCATCATCATACTTTCGACGCGGCATGGTTAGATTTAGATGAGTGGTTGAAATAATGTGTTGATGAGGTGTTGATGATCGTTGTTGGCTAAGTTAAGAGTTGTGGCGAGGTGAGGCGAAGTGGATGATGGTCATGAGTCACTACACAGTGATGTCACCGGTGAGTGATGTTTACGAGTTGAGAAGCGGTCATGTGATGTTTACATACCTTTACATACATAGGGCTCCTTAAGCCTTAAATGGCTAAGTTGTATGTCTTAAAATTAAAAAATTTTCTCAGTTAGTGTAAATTGGCGGACCGAGAGGGGGAGATCAGTGAGATGATTCGAGATGAGAGCGAAGGCGCTGGTAGCGGCTGTATGGTACAGTTCTATGCTCCCCTTCAAGTGGCTATATACAGTGTCCCGAGGTGTCTGCAGAATCGCTGTCCAAATTCTTGAAGAGTCTCAACCTCCATAACTCTGTGTCACACATTTGACCTCGATAGAATAAATCATATGATCATAGATCAATACAAAGGAGAACCTTTGGAGGTTCATTTGGTACTTTGGTTTATGTAGGGTTGTAATCTTTCAGAATGAAGTCATCTGATAAAGAAAAACCAAGAAACAAAATTGATCGATCTTTTGCCAAACTTGATGACCTCAGATTGAAACCATTTTATGCTCTTCTGTCAATCGAGTAGAAGATCATGTTGACTCCTGATTGCTCCTAAATCTCACTTCCTCAATATTGTAAATCACACTTTTGTAAACAAATACCCCACTTGGTTTCAAAGCTGTCTTCCAGGTCAACAAAATTGACGTTTTTGGTCTTTGTGCCAATGCTCCTAAGGGATATGATGTGCTACATTTGGCTAAAGCTAAATACATATTAACACAAAAATCATTCATTGTCTCATGGAAGATTGTAGAGAGAAGAGTAAAATGAATTGATTGAGAAGTATTCCTCAGTAAACATAACTTGTCAGGTTTGCCTAGCAATCTATTTAGTTGAGAATTTACTCTGTCTTGACTTTACAAAACCTCTTTTGAGCTCCAACGATTACATTGGAAAGGATCATAGGTCTGAATAATTGTAAATATGATAATACCAAGAACTGATGACCTCCTATGTACATACGTACGAATAAAGAAAAGTTGATATAAAGAATTGATTCTTAGAAGATCATCTTAGCTCACACAAAGTGTACATTTGAACAATTTGCATCCAGAGTAAGATAACACCTATGATCTCTCCCATTCTGCTGATAATTCCCCTTCAAAGAATACTTGAACTCATTCATGCCTGTCTTAATTTACTTCATGAATATCTTAATTTTCTAATTATTCATGAAGAAGATTTTCCTTCCTCTGTATGGTATTGATCAGGAAATTATTCCAAATCAATCAACCTCAAAGGAGCTCTCAATCCAGAACCAAATTGTTTTATCCTGTTGCTGGTTATTTACACATGAGAAAATTTGACATACTCTTTCAATCCTGTGTCTGAGAATTTTGAAATTAGTGATTTGCTGAGGTAGCATGAGTCCAAACTTCAAATATCATTATCCTTACCCTGGATTTTCATTTCATGTTAAAATTATTCAAGGATGCTTTGAGTGCACCTCAAAGACACCCAAGTATGAATCACAGCCATTGAGGTTAGAACATCTTGCTGAAACTTGATGAGTCTTCACTGGATGGTGGATTGCTTCTCTTTCTATTCGAAATGTCATCCTGCCATGCATATGTATGTACATGTAACACTCACATCGGGCGCTTGACGGAGCCATCTATTTACGGAGCCCCGATCCCGGTCTCCGGAGAGTCATTGTCTTGAATTTCCTCACGATTTACATTTTGTGCTCTGATTCAAAAACCTTCATCCTGTACTTCTCCGATTGGCCACTGGCAAGCCCAAATGTCCGAATCAGCTCCTCGCCCATGTTCTACTCCCGGTTGTGCCAAAGTTGCATCTTCCCTAGAGTGTCCCAAATGTAAACAGTGAGCGCGGATCGAATCTCAAGCTTTGATGACCAATCACTGACAAAATTTTGAAATATTGAATTCGCAATAATAGAGACGTGAACCAGCCTTCAAGATTCTTTTGCTCGCAAGAATGTTTCAAGAAAGTTTGGCCGGTTCATAAATCCACCTATCATTCCAACATCCCTGCCCCAAAGGTGGATGAAAGTTACACTGGACCTGCTGGTAGTAAGTCGTTTCAAGACACGTGAGCTTTTTGGGCCCGACAAGTCTTTATCATCAATTCACAAGATATTGTCATTGATGAAATCCTACTTTTTGGTTTTGCTAGCTTACGATCCATTTGACGAAAACAATTTAGAAGGTTTTCATTTGCGGAATCGCACTAGAAGTTCATCTAGAGAAAAGGGTTCTTATGGCTACACTGGTTCGCTCAGAGCTTGTTATCCGATCGAAAGTCTTCCGAGACGATCTGTACCAGATCACATCCCTTTACGTCAGTTCTCAAAACCTTAACCTTGATACTTTAGACTCCATCATTTTGATACCGTCATCCTTCTCAAACACGATCACCTCGACACGCGCGCTCTCATTGGCCTAGCCGATTATGCTGGAGATTGTGAGTTTTCTTTGGCAGGTCTTTCCAATGTTTTCTCCGTCATCTCTCACGGCTTGAAAGAAGTATGTAGCATGCTTACCATCCGGTCTCTGACTTAATTCTCTGGTGAGATTAATCTTTACCAGTACAAACTGGCTCTTCTCCGTCTGAGCAGGCTGTGGCTGGGCATAGGCTCGGAAAACCGTTGAAACCCGAAGAAATTGAAGGAATGCGAAAAGTTTGCAAAGTGAGTGTGTGAAGAGAGTGAAACTCGTTGATGACAATCGCAATCAGGTCTGACAATCCTTCCTTACAAAGCTGGCTCGTGAAGTGTTGGATCTCGCAGCTTCTCACGTCAAACCTGGTATCACGACGTTAGAGCTGGACAAGATTGTTCACGATGCCTGTGTTGAGCGTGACTCGTATCCTTCTCCCCTTGGATGTTCGTTTTACATCTCTTTTGCGGTCCTTTGTTTCAAGAAGAAATCTGACTCGAATCTCTGGAAAAATTGACGACCAAAAACATCATCTGAATCCTAGATATGATGTTCCCACGCAGTGTGTGTACCAGTGTAAATGAAGTCATTTGTCACGGTGAACAATCATGTTAGATTTATAAGATCCAACCTTGGTCAAAATGCTTACCTGACATCTCTTCTGTAGGAATTCCTGACGCTCGCCCTCTCCAAGAAGGTGATATCGTGAACTTGGACGTGACACTGTATCATCAAGGGTCCGTCACTCGTCGCGTTATTATCATATCGAGGTGGATTCAAATTTATTTGTAGCTGATTCTTGAATTTGTCGTTGCTCAACAGCTTCCATGGTGATCTCAACGCCACATACCCAGTAGGAAAGATTTCACCTGAGGCAGATGCTCTTATCAAAAATACTAGAAGATGTTTAGACCGAGCTATTGCGATTTGTAAACCCGGTACACTTTTTAGAGAGATCGGAAATGTGATTGAACCAATGGCCAAAAAGGTCGGACTTAACGTCAATAAACGATATTGCGGACATGGAATTAACCAGTTAAGTAACGCGTCAATACTATATCATAGTTTTCGCGCATGTATTGACACACAAGATTCGCACCTCTTGGTAGACTTTTTCATTGCGCACCGAATATACCCCATTACGCTCGGTCGAAGACAATTGGGGAGATGAAGCCCGGAATGGTGAGTGTTTCAGATGCCTTTGGCTCTTAAGCAGGACTATGATTCTGAATTCGGAGCTCGATAATCTCTCATGGCTGCATGCGGCGTTGTGCAGGTTTTTACAATCGAGCCGATGATCAATGAAGGTGTATCGGATGAGGACCATTGGCCAGATAAGTAAGTGTCAGACTTTTGTTATATTCATTACATACAAATCTTTTATTTATTTTGGTCCCTCGATCAAAGTTGGACAGCCGTCACACGCGATGGCAAACGGTCTGCTCAATTTGAAGAGACGCTACTTATCACGACAACTGGAGTGGAAGTTTTGACTGCACAACCAGGTTGGAAACTGCCATCAGAGTTTGAATCTATTGCAGCAGGTACCGTCTGTTCAGCTAATTGATGAAGGTGGTGGGTTTGGGTCCACGTCAGAGAGTCTATGAAGTCGAGCCTCTTTACCCACAGGTCGCGTCTTTTCACACATTATTGTGAAACTATGGGCCTATCATTAATCTGTATTTTTGCTGAATTTGGAATCAATTTGTGTTTGCTACATTGTTGGAAGTACTTCAGAATTCTTGATTCTTGATCATGACTTTGTGAGATGAAGAAGCTTGGGTCACGGGAAGTACATTTCAAAATCCAGCTAGATCATCGCTTGATTATGGGGAGGTACTGCGAGGGGAGGGGGGCCCATCATGCTCATTCTTTGTTTATAACAACTTTGATTGAATAGACGTGTGTACATTGAAAAACAGAACAATCATCAAAACGTTCAAGGTCGGGTCTCTAAATAAGTACGCCAAAACAGTAGGTCTTGCTTTTCCAAGTCCCAATTGTGCAACCATGTCGATCCTCAAAGTCCGTCTCGTCAGACTCACGTTGCGAAAGGAGGACAAACTCGATCCATATCTGGTATCTGTCATAGGATAAGTATCCGATCCGCTCACGTAGAAGGTCATGTGCCATCCCGTTTAAAGACAAGACCATAGCAACAGCATGTTTATTGCAAGCTCAATTCATCTACAATTGTAGCCAACAAAGAGGGTAAATGCGTGCACTATCCAGGCATTTGACGCACCAGCTAAACATGGTGACTCCACATTCAATGCATCATCCGGTCGGTCACCAGCTCAACTTCAATCTGACCGCCATCCGTGATTGGACAACCTTCTGGTCTTTAATTGAGAACGGAACACCTCACCAACGACAATATGAATGAGTAATGACATTGAAGCAGGTCACAGTTTGAGAAGCCAGTCATAAAGAATACTACTTTGCTAGCCTGATAAGATCAGAAAAAAAACCATGCTCTTGCAATGCAAAACTGCTCATGTAGATATATACCTGGGATCTGACATAATCTCGATCATGAAAGACTAAGCCGACTGGACTGCTCGAGCGATGCATGAAACCTTCGTCACTCGGATACTCTAGAGACTCCATAGTAGCCTCTTCTTGCCCCGACCGCAATTTGACAACCAATGCCAATCCTGGCTATCGATTCTGTGTACGGTCTTCTCCAAGTTCGAGTCAGATGTACTGAGACCTGATCAATCTTGTATGCTGATCATCCGGGTACGTTGCAAAAAGATTCAATTGTCTTTACAAAACAGATTTTGGACCGTGAATTACAGTGGTCTCAGAGTGGACTTATTCATCATCGGGCACATTCATCCCAGTGATTCTACAAGGAAACAAGCACACTATGTTTCAGGGTTGACATGGCTTTTGTTGAGTGATTTACGGCTTGAGCTAAGCTTGTCTGCGACAGGCTGCGGCAAATTTGTTTTGGTCATTCTTGATGCAAACAAACAATTACAAAGAATCAGTCGCCAGTTTTCAGCCATTGAACATATACGACAAGCTCGAGTAGAAAAAAATACTCACCGGGGCAACGGAGCAGCAGTATGACGCTAGTGCTGCGGCCCCCGGCGCTACGGCATAATCACAAGTCCACCAAGTGAAGCCTACTTGACCATGCAATTGTCTTGCAAGTGCAGCTGAAGAGTTCAAGATATCAAATCAGAAAGTGATCAGAGTGCCATGTTAGTATGACTGTTTGTCTTCCTGATCAGAGTGTCAAGAGGAGGATACCCACGATTTGAAATGAAGTTGATCAGGGGGTCATTGCCTGTTGGTTTTAGGCCATCGGGAGCACAGATACCTATTGCAGGTTTGCGGCTTTCCGGTAGGTCGCATAAAAAACTTGACACTTGTGCCACGCCCACGGCATGTTCATAAAGCGAAAAGTGAGCCAACGCAAAGAATATGTACTTTATTGATTTCATTGTCTAGAGAGCCCAGTAGATGATCAGCAACGGATTAGAAGCACGATGTTCAAGGCAGTGGAATACACATGTAGGTGCACAAACTGACGAGAATTTGAAGTGTTTCTTGTAACTAAAGTTTAGGTGCAGATAAGAGCAGTTTTTCAACGAGCTTCCTGTGGTTATAATTTACACGGACACGGGTGACGAGCAGGGATATTGAGAGTTTGATTGCTTGTTGAGCCACGACTACTAAAATTCAGATGATGAGTGTCACGATGATGGAGGCCAAGATATGATGAGGGTGATGTCTGATTTCTGAAAAATGATGCAGGGTCTCCATGTACCCCATTGATATCATCTTCACCTTATCATCCATCCGAGCAAGGTGGGTTAAGATCACCCGAAGTCGATCAAATACCAGACTCCTTGAAAGTATTGTTTCACATTTTAGGCCACATAGTTCAGGACAGTTGATCGAGTTCGGAGACCCGAGCCAAGGACAACTCTCATGAAGTCAAGCCATTCGCTACCAAGGCTCGATCAACATCAAGAAAGACATTGGCATCGTGTTCAACGACTTCGGTCGCGGAGATCAAGGTACATATCATACAAAAGTCTGGTATACACATTGACCAGATGAAACTTTGCCCGATGAAATCAAAACCTTTCCCCCTGTCGCCTAGATTGGTGACAAACAAGCCCCTCTTGTGGGGAACGTGACACAAGGCATATCGTGCAGAAGTCTAGGATAACTCAAATCCGAGACACGAGGGAAATGATTACAGCAGCCCTGAAAATGATGAGGAATGCAAAGAAGGGTGTAAGGCAAGAGCTCCTTTGACCTATGTTACAGAATTCATGTGTCTTCATGTGGCCAACAAAGGCATCCATTCTATCTTGACTTCGGAATCAACAAGTGAATTTAATCAGTATATAGTTGATAAGATGCAGCATTCTGTGGTTGGTGTCAAGCTTGACTTAAGCTAGAGGGACACGCATCAATCAAATCCTCGTTACCAATTGACAAAAAACATAAGCTTGCCCGGAAGCCAATTTTGAATCTTGGCTGTCATCAAAGTCTATCATAAGTTCCAAAATTTGAACACAACCTCCGCCATTGCTATTGGCAACTGGTTGTGTGTATATCTAGAATATGTCAATCATGGAGGATATAAAAGTTGATTGACCTGCTTGAGAGATACATTGAAATTTGATCCTGGGTCTCTGGAACTGCTCACAGGAGGATATGAGACTTTCTTTCTCCCCAGAGCCAACTGGTCATCAATGCCATTTATAAGATACGGATTCTATTGTCCGTTTATACAGATTTTTTCAAATACTAATTACAACGTTCTCAAAAGAAGAGATGTATCATCGTGGGGCACATTCATCCCAATAAGTTTCAAGAGAAAAGAAACATTTTGTTCAAGAGTTGACATGGATTCTGATTGGCAGTTTAATTACTATTTTGTCTTCGGCAGGCTGCGGCCACTTTGTGTGTGTTGTCCTTGATGCAAATGAAGGATTACGAGAGATGTGGCAGTGCCCGTTGTTCAGCCATTGAAGAGATGTGACAAGCTTGGAGAAGAAAAATATACTTACAGCGATAACAGTACAACAGTATGACACCAGTGGTTTGTTATAATCACAAGTCCACCAAGTGTAGGCAGTTTTCTTAGGATCGAATAATTGTCTTGCATTTTGAGCTAAAGAGTTCGAAAGATCAAATCAGCATATAATCAGAGTAGGATGGAGTACGACTTCTCCTTTCTTTGGTTAGGATATTGAGAGGAGGTCACCCACGATTTTGGATAAAGTTTATCAAGATGTCTGTGCCGTTGGGTCGCAGGCCAGGTGGAGCACAGACACCCTTTGAAGGTTTGTAGGTTTCGGGTAAGTCACAGTAAAACCCTTTCAAGAGGCAGGTCACACTTCCATGAAGCAAGAAGTGAGTCAGCATAAAGCATATGTATGTTATTGGTTTCATTTTCTAAAGAGCCCAGTAGAGGATCAGTGTTAGTTGGGAAGCGCAATGTTCAAGAGACCGGGACGCACCTCGAAGTACACACTCTGAGAAGAACCTAATGATCAACGTATTATTTGAAATCAAAGTCGAGGTGCAGCTGAGAGAACCAGATTGTTGATTGAGAATTTGAGTGCTCCCTGAAGTATGACTCCTGATATTTGGACGAGAGGTGTCACGATGATGAAGGCTAAGATATAGCAAGTATGGTAACTGATATCTGAAAAACAATATAGAATTTTATGTACCCCATGAAGGATGATTTCATTTTTACCTTATAAGCCATCTTAGCAAGGTGGGTAGTTAAGATCACTCGAAGTTGATCAAACACGAGACCACTTCCTCAAAAGTATTGTTTCTCATTTTAGGACAGTCGGTTGACAGACAAGACCAAAATTTGACCGATGTCATTGAAACCTTGCCCCACGGTTGCCTGGATTTCACTATACTTGACTTTTTGGCAAACAACACCGGTGAGTGGACACCAAGCCCTTCGGATTTTTTCTGTCATATTAGATGATAGGTGGTGACTAGGTTATAAAAGGCCGCAGGTGGCTCTCAGTAAATAGCGGTACACAACGAAACACTTCCCAGAACCCAGTTGTTTATACCTGAATTTGAGGCTTCTGGAGGCCAAGAATGCCTCTTTTGTTGGTCTCATCTCAAAGGAATTCCTTCCAGGCCCCTAAGACCAAGCATTGAAAATCACTACTTATTTGGGCAGTTTGCAACAATCAACACCTAGAAAGAACAAATGCAGCAAATTTTGCACCTAAAGAAAGTGTACAGTAAACCTGCTGATGTTTTTACCTGAATTATAACAAAAGAAATGTGATCAAAGCAACTCAACTGTCGATAGAAGTGACATTGAGTCCATGAAAAAATGTGATGGATATAAAAATAATTTCTCGCAGCTTGCTATACTTGAAGATTCATGGTTAAAAACTAATCAGTAAGTGATGAGAGTGTCATGAGAGTAGGACTGTTCATCATCATGGTCAGCATATCAAGAGGAAGATACCCAGCACGATCCGAAATGAAGTACATCAATTGTGCATTCGCGTCCGGGCTTAAGTGGATGCACAGAGTGTTATGATACATAGATTCTACACGACTGCGGCACAGCCATTATCTCACGCTAACGCCCATAAAACCTTTGTACTTTCTCATTCAGAGATTCCACATCTTGTGGATCTCGATCTAAGTTTGATTATTTGTTTTCTAATGTGTTTCGTATATGATTTCATTTACAATAGGTAACACATCTTGTGGATCTCGATCTAAGTTTGATTATTTGTTTTCTAATGTGTTTCGTATATGATTTCATTTACAATAGGTTATGAGCCCGCGTTACCTACAATAACGTCGAACGGTTGACCTACGAATGAATACGAGAAGCCGGAACTATTCAACACACCCTCGTTCACCTTCTAAGAAAAAACGTAGATCTAAGAAAAAAGATAATACAAACGACTTAACTGATATCACAGAATCACAATATCCGGAACCACAAAGTTCCGAAACATTCCGAACTCTAACTAGACTTCCCCCACTACCATCACCAACGTTATCTGAAAAATCTTTCTTTTCATCACCCATACATGACACATCTGAAAACACTCGATTAACTACTACTGACAAACGTAAACTGAAATCCACGAAAACTGAGAATACCTCCGAACTTACTTACTTACTATCACTACCACCACTACCACCTTCACCTCCTGAATCTCCTCACACACCAACTACGCCAGAATCAGTAACCGAACTGATTCGAGCTGTATCAAACTTAAACTTAAGAAGTGATACCACCGAACGTTATAACTATAATCAACAAACAAAATCCTACACCTCCATCGCTCCAGTATATTTCGTCACAAAACCTATAAGCTCGACTCCAACGATAACTAACTTTGATAATATCAAACACGCAGAAATGACGCCAAACGAAGCAATCATCAACGCTAACGCCGATTGAGAACTTGAATGCGCTACTAAACTTCTCCCCTCCAGCACTGATTTCACACATCTTGCTGAGGATGGTTCTAACTTCACTCAGTGGAAGAAGAACGCGATGCGTAAAATGAAGGCACTCTTTAGCATCATTGACTATTATGATACACCGCGATCTGTCGATAACTATATTGATAAAGAGCGTGACAAAATAGCCAACACAATCATATCGAATACGATTGCAGAACGCCTTAAAGATTTAACTGACGACACGACGACGGCTTATGAGGCTATGCAAGCCATCCAACGCCATTTCAGACGTGGCGGCAGGACAAATCAATTTGCATTGTTCTCAAAATTGATTCACATGAGACTAGACTTGAATGAAACCGAAATGTTGACACATATGTCAGCAATCGACTCAATCATCAGCGAATTAGAATCGACTGGTTTCACTTGGACCAGTGATTCAATCCGTGGCCTACTATATCAATTGCATATGCCACCTGAGATGACAAAGGAAATAAATAAAGAACTCGATAGCAAATTTAATGATGGCAAACCAAACTTTGCATTAATTGATATCAAGTCTACGATACAAATTTACCTTGCACGCGAAAAAACAGCTTCTGAAACGATTACCATCAGCAGTCTTAGCAAAGCTATGGATAACATATCCATTAATGCAGCATCATTTAAACCCAATACCCAACGTCAAAGCTTCACGCAATCACAAATATCGAATTCACCTCGTTTCTCTACTCAATCATCAAGCTTTTCAACAGGCTATCAACATACTGAAAGTGATGATGATATTAAATCGAGATGGAGAAGAGGTCCAGAGCGTATGACAGAAACAGATACACAACGCAAAGAAAGTATAGTAAGACCGTTACCAGTCCCCAACACAGCCGTTGATAATGTTAAATCAGGGATACGACAATGTTTTTTCTGTGGTGAATTTGGTCATAGTTATAAAAGCGGTGGTTGTCGTTGTTTTGAAAGACGTGAAGACCGAGGTGGAGCGCATTGGAATGACTGGCGAAAATGTAGTGTAGGTGGATTGGAGAAATGGTACAGTGTCGATGTATTGTATCCAAACAAATACCGACGTCAAAGCAACCAACGAAATTATCAAAATGCGATCAATGCAGTCGAAGTTGATACGAATTCATCACAAGTCGAAATATCAGCAGTAAATTGGAGTTCTGAAGGTTTTAACAATCCGGATGATGTTCCCACTGAATACCTGAGCGACTATCTAGTCGATGGTGGAGCCACGGATGCTGTAAGCAACCAACGTTCCTTATTGCTGAATTACACACCCCTTCCGACTCCTATTCCCATAAAAACAGCAACTAATGACTCCAATGCTGTTATTATGGGTAAAGGCCAACTACGAGTAAACACAGATAACGGAGGAGAAACGGTGATTGATGATGTCTACTATTGCCCAAAGGCAACGGGAACAATTATTTCTGAAGGAGCGTTGATTGAGAAAGGAGCAAAAATGTCAATGAACGGAAATGATTATAAAATTAAATTGAAAAATGGTTTAACTATACATGCAGTACATAAAAATAGGAGATGGTTCATACAATCAAAAAAGTCAAAGAAAAAATATTGTAATAGTTCTCTCTCCCTATGCGCAATGCATTCATCTCCTTTTCTGTCTAAGTTGTGGCATGCACGCATGGGGCATGTGTCAATGAAGAGAATTGCGAAGCTTTTCAAGAAACATGATGAATATGGACTTCCCTCAATAAACCACGCAAAGGAAGTATCATGCGAAGAATGTCTGAAATGCAAGAGTACCCGTAATAGGGTGCTAGGAAAAACCAACCGAGAACCCAGACTATTAGACGTGGTTGTAAGCGATGTGGCGGGACCTTTCTCACCTTGTTTGACAGGTGAAAAGCTGATGGTAACCTTCCGTGACGTTGCAACATCCTTTTCTGAAATATGTATTATTAAGCACAAATCTGAAGTTGCACAAAGATTAATAAACGTAATTAAGAGATGGGAAAGAGAAACTGGGGTAAAAATCAAAACAATCAGATCTGACAGAGGTGGAGAATATATAGGTAGTAATTTGGAGGAATGGTTAAGAAAAGAAGGAATAAATCACGAATTTTCCAATCCATATGAGCCAGAGCAGAATGGCATTGCTGAAAGACTGAATAGAACACTTGGGGATATGGCGCGAACTTTACTTTCTTATAGTAAACTTCCTAATCAATTCTGGAGTTATGCGTACCTCACAGCGGCTTACTTACACAACCGATTACCGAACTCAATAACGGGTAATGAAACACCTTATGAAATGTTTCATGGGAGAAAGCCAAATCTAGATATTATAAGAACTTTCGGAGCTACGGCATATGTTCATATCCATGAGGGTCAAAGACCAAATGGAAAACTAGAAGACAGAGGCAAAAGATGCAATATGATTGGATATGTTAATGGCGGAAAGGGGTGGTTATTTCATGACCCAGTCACAAAAGCAGTCTTCCCTTCCGCAATAGCGAAATTTATTCATGAAGACATTACATCAACGTCAACGATGGGGAAAGATATAACATCCTCTGATTCATTGAATAAAGTCTTAAATTCTAATCATACACGTAAAGGTAAACTGGAACATATATTGAATGCATTGAAGTTGGGGGATTTTAGTGAGGAAATGAAAATTGATAAGCAGGATATTGCGGCAAGCCATGCATTAAGTGGAAATGATTATCTCAAAATATTGAAACCACCAAGATCGTATAATGAAGCTTTAAAATCTAATGAAGGAAATGAATGGAAGGGAGCATGTGATCGTGAGATGGAGATGATGGAAAAAATGAAAGTTTGGAGGGTAGTTGATAAACCTGAAGGGTTGGTACCAATCAATCTTAAATGGGTGTTTGCATATAAGGAAGTTGATGACGAGGGTAATCCAATTAAATTCAAATCACGATTAGTAGCTAAAGGCTTCAGTCAAAAAGAAGGAATCGACTATACAGAAACTTTTGCACCAACCGCAACATTTGCTGGTCTAAGAATCATGTTAACCATTGCAGCGCATCAACAATGGCCGGTACACTCGTTTGATATAACGTCAGCTTACCTACATAGCGCGATAGATTCCAAAGTTTATTTTTCAATACCAACAGGATATATGTGTGAAGAAAAGAAAAAGAATAAAGTATTAGAAGCGCTAAAAGCATTATATGGGACAAAACAAGGCGCACGTTGTTGGTGGAAACATTTCCATGCAATATTAGAAGCAATGGGATTTACTGTTAGTCAATATGATCAGTCTTTATATATCTATAGGAAGGGGAAGCAGACGTGTATTATCTGGTTGCATAGTGATGATGGTGGAGTTACTGGGAGCTCAGAGGAATTACTACTGGAAATAGCAGAAAAATTGAAAGAAAAATTACTTATAAAATGGGAAAGAAACTTAAATCAAATTGTGGGTGTGAAGGTATCAAGAAATAATGATGGAAGCTTTAACTTATCTCAACCAGGCTTAACGAAGAAAATAATACAATCATTTTTACCTGATGAGAGAAGTGTGAAGACACCAATGAATAATCAGAAAATTCCAAAATCGCCGGATGAAGATGAAGAAAAAGTAGATGTGGAGAAATATTTATCAGCAATTGGAAGTTTAAATTACCTGTCTGTTGCAACAAGACCGGACATTACTTACACCATCAATTACCTAGCGAGATTCTCCTCGGATCCGCGTCGACAGCACTGGGAGGGCATCGAACATGTCATCAGATATCTTAACACAACTGGAGTAAAGAATTTAATTATCAAACCAATATGATCGAAAGTTGATACACCTATCCACACTTACGTGGATGCGAATTGGGGTGGTGAAGGAGCGCGCTCATCACATGGTTTTATAACGTATTTTTTGAATTGTCCAATATCTTGGACATCAAAAAGACAAACATGTGTAGCGTCTCTACGTGCCACGCCGAATATATGGCAATGGGCACAGCGTGTCGTGACGCAATCTGGATTCGAAACTTAATTGAGGATTTAACTGGGGAGGGAAACGTAGTAAATATGTATTGCGATAATACTTCAGCCATTCACGTAGCCAAGGACAATTCGTCGAACAAAAGGACTAGACACACTGATAGAGAATACTATTATATAAATGAACAGGTTTATAAGGGGAGGATATTTTTGAACTGGATTGATACTAAATCTCAACGTGCGGACATATTAACGAAACCGCTGGGACCTCAACTACATGAAAATGGATTAAAAACATTAAGACTTTTAAATTAAATACCACAAATCAAATAAAAATCAAATATAAAATAAAAAAAATAAATACAATTTTTTTCTTTTTTCAATTTCATTTTTTTCTATCTCAATTTTTTTCTTACTCATAAAACGGAATTTGTAAAGGAGACACTATTTCTGGTAGAAATGATTCCGTTGGCTTATAGCCCGGGTGAACAGATTCCAGGTAATAGTTGTTTACCTAAGTTTCATTTTCTTCTATTTCTTATTTTATAATTTTTTATGTTTTCAATTTCTTCATCAAGGAATGCCTGTGACTTGTCGTGGGGGGGGTGTTATGATACATAGATTCTACACGACTGCGGCACAGCCATTATCTCACGCTAACGCCCATAAAACCTTTGTACTTTCTCATTCAGAGATTCCACATCTTGTGGATCTCGATCTAAGTTTGATTATTTGTTTTCTAATGTGTTTCGTATATGATTTCATTTACAATAGGTAACACATCTTGTGGATCTCGATCTAAGTTTGATTATTTGTTTTCTAATGTGTTTCGTATATGATTTCATTTACAATACAGAGACCATTTGTACAAACATTTGGGAGATCACATGTTCATACAGCGAAAAGTGAGCCAGTACAAAGAAAATGCATGTGATTGATTTCATAAGTGCACTTAGAATTCGAGTTATTTTTGAGCTATGAAGTAGATACAGATGAGGCACCACAGATGATGGGTGACACGATGATGGTTGTTGGGTGAGTTGAGAGTGGTTCGGAGTGATAAACCTGATGAAAGATAATTGACTGATGTCTGAGAAATGATAGCGGATTTTTATAGACAACATGAAGGATGTTTTCTAAGCTTGCCTACAAGGTCCTTCACGAAACATTTCCTCGGAAGTTTTGAGGAAATAAAATTGTGCCAGTTACGCGGTCAAATGACCAGAGCGAACGTTGAGTGATAAAATGTAGAAGGCATTGTATACAGTGACTTGTCCAGCCCAATACATTAGGGTACACTTAGAAGATAAGGTTTGAGTAGGATGTAAGTAGTTTCGGTTTTGAAGAAAACGGTCAAGAGATCTTCTCAATCAAACGAAGTTATGTCAGTCGATTCAGAAACCATCAGAAAACATATCATCACTTCTCTCTTCTCTTCTTCCTCGAAGGGAAGTGCAGGTCAAAGTAAGCTAACATCTTACTCTTCAAAACCTTCATCGATCGATTCTTCACTAATCATCACACTCATCTGATTACTTTTCATTCAGCTGGTCAATCTTATATATCTCACTGTAAAACTTGGGAGGATGTATCAACTGGTGAACGTAAACCACGTTATATCCTATTAGCTGGTCAGCTCTCCTTGGTGTCTTTTCCATCCCCTTATACTCAATTTTATATTAATCTTCATCTCTTGATACTCAATTCACAGTTGGACCCTCGGGACAAGTCTTTTTACATAAATCTAAACGCAATTCCAATGGTAGTTTCTCGATTGGAAAGACTTGGGATGTCATTGATCTTCGAGGGGTCGAACTTATCAACGTGTGTTTTAGCTTGCTTAATTTACGTACCAAACCTTCTCGAATATGATTCGATCATTTCTAGGACTCAGTTTTCAAACTTTCACTCGGTTCGCGGTCGTACACTTGGATGGCTGAAGATGTCTACGAACGCGCCGAGTTTGTCAACTTACTCGTTCGATCTTTTCGTCAATCTGCCAATGGGAAGCTGCCATCCATGATCGGTCTTCCTGACGATGATTACAGTCGGTGCTACCCCCTTCATTCATGTATCAAATATACACTGATGCTGACCTTACTGTTCTGTGTTTAGCTATTCCCGCCTATGCTATTCCTTCGTCGGCGTTTCCATCCAGTCCTTCTCATGCTCCTGTCATTCGTAGTGGAGGGCATCCATCGCCATCATCTGCTGTATCAGCCGCTCGATCTCAGCCAAGCTCTCGTAAGCCCGTCTTGTCAAGTCAAATCTCAGAGACAAATTCAATTGGCAGCTCCATCAAACCGTTTGGTACGCCCACCCCACTCACTCCGACTCGATCCGAAGCTGTTGCGTCGCGGGCCACTAGCGTCGAACCTCATACGAGTCCTTCTCGTGCATCATCTTCTCTCTTACCACGGTTTGAAACAAGTTCTCAGCGTTCTCGCACACCTGATACCGATGGTGATAGCATTGGCAATCGACGTGGCCTGAAGCAGATGACACCAGTCTCACCCCGTCCACTGAAGTTCAACAAAAACAAGTCTTCTGCTAACAACATAAAGGAGACAGCGAGCCCCACCAACCGGTTAATCAGTTCTCCACTGCGTTCAACAAACGAAGAACGTCCTTCCACTGGTTCTTCTCTGCAACAACAACAGCCACCAACTTCATCTCAATCAACCAAAAAGACATCGAGACCAATCAGTTTGGTAGGTGCAAGTTCGTCTCACCATGAAGAAGGAAGAACACGGCGAGGCAAATCGTCAAATCCAGCGGATGAAGACATGGACATCACTATGAAACAAACGGTAAACCAGGAAGGTGAAGAGGTTGAACCAACCAAGGGAACAGTAGAAGCACAACATGATATACTAGCCAATGTTGAAGAGATGTTGGAAGGATTTGAGTGGAGGATGATCGGGACAGGAGTCGAGGGAGTGGATCTGATTGAAGAAAGGTTACTCAATGAACTAAAAGCATTGGAATTGGCCGAGATCCATGCGATCATTGAAAATGATGACCGGGTAGATTTGATCGGAAAGAGTCTCGATGACGGTCTAGCTCAGTTAGATAAGATGGAAGCTATGCTAAGCTTGTATCGAACTCAACTCAATGTGAGTTTCTCACCATCTGTTACCTTCACTCAAATTTTCTAGAAGTGATGAATACTGAGATCATCCCTATTCAGCTTGTGAGTGATGAGGTGACGCATATCGAAGGACAGAACAGAGGTCTTCAAGTCCAAATATCAAATCAAAGATCGTTGTTGGAAGAAATCGAGGAACTCATGGTACGTACTCTCGCATCTTACCCAATGATCATTGTCTTTGACTCTTAAGCCTATCTTCAACTGTTTGATTTTCAGCAAACTGTCCATATTCCGCGTGATGTACTCGATTCCTTAGTCCGAGAACCGCTTGATAAGCCTGAAGCAGTACATAACTTGGAAAAGTCGATCACTATGCTTTACAAGGCGATCCTCTCCGTCCGCGATATGGGTAATGCAGCTGCAGTAGCTGCTTCTGACGATCCAGTTGATGAATACAAACGAGATGCGAAGCAGTTTTGTAAACGAGTATACGAGTTTTTAGCGGTAATGTTCAAGTATGAGGTTCGTCGAATTCATTCAAGTCAACTGGCATCGTGGTATCTTTTGGTGTTGATGCACGATCATACTTTTCGGGAATAATATTCAACAGTCTGAGAAATTCTTGAAAGACTCAAATAACGAAACCATTATAGCAAGCTTAAGTTTACCGTCACACGAGCCCTTAGAGAAGTACCTAGGCACGTATTGTGGATTGACTTTATTCATGAAGGAGCTAGATGAAGCCCGATATCAGCAATTGTGTGCAGTTGAGTATCCATTGTCAGACTATAGCATCTTGATCAAATCCTCATTAATCTTGACCTACGTGCGTAAACATACAGGCTTACTTTGCGACATTTAGTGACATGCATAAGAAAGAGATCAGTGCATTATTTGAGGTTTGTAGGACACAGATTCGTAAGCCGACGGAAGAAGAACTTGAAGCCAGTAAGTCTCTGAACAGACCCATCAAGAATGATGATCCACACTCAGTTGATATTGTGATTTCTTCAGCCTTTGCCGCTTCAGTCACCCATTCACCGACCAATGCCAAGACATCAGCGGCCCGTAACCCGCTGGCCAGGTTTGATAGAAGAGATAAGAAAGATGCAAGTGGGGCTGGTAGAGGGGAGATGACAGCTGGGAAAGGCTTTGAGATCGTATCCGTATCGGTTCTGAAGAATCTGGAACGCGAACAGAACTTTGTTCGAGATCTTTTGAACATTCAATCGACTGATGATGAATTAGATAATATGATCACATTTGCAGATTATGCTGACTTGGAAGGTTATTTTAGAAAAGCCGCTTTAGCTGGTAGCGGTCTGAAGGCGAATAAGTTCAGGGATATCTTGAGTGTTATGGATTTGATCTTTGGGTTCTTGCCTGGTGTGATTAAGGATTGGATCGAATCTTTTGTGGCCAGAGATCCATTGTAAGTGTCCCCATCTTTCCGACTTCATTTGACCAAAAGGTTCGGCCATAGTTTCTCACGCGTTTCTTTCTGAATTTGGTTGGGATGTCAGGCAAATGGTGAGCGTGTTGGCTGCGCTCGACACGACGATCAAAGCTGCACAACAAACCAGAAATGAGTATTGGTTGAAGACTCTCGAAGTCCAACACCGAAGGTCATTGAGTATGTTTGAGAAATACATCAAAGACCAATTAAAGGCGATTGAGACCACAAAACTGACGGTGAAGAAAAGGAAAGGAGTAGTGGGGTTCATTGCTACGTTTCCGGACTTTGTGATTCGAGTAGAACGTCAAATGGAAGTAGTAGACGATGAAACGAATCCAACCCGTAAACTGGTAGACAAAGTGTATGGCCAAATTGTTCAATCTATGTTTGAAGCTTTGCAGACGATGGCCAAGAGTGATGAGGATCAAACACCAGCTGCGGGAGGTGGAGGTGGCAATCAGGAAGACAGAGATAAAGATAAAGATAGATTGAACTACCACACATTGATCATTGGTGAGTATTTGAGCTCGCAAAGCTTATGCGGATTGAGTGGTCACTGACATTAATCCCTCAACTTATCACTCAAACCTTTTAGAAAACATGCACCACTTTGTCACAACGGCTTCCAAAGTAAATGTTTCAGCATTAAAGTTCTGGTTGGAGAAAGCCAAGGAACAGTACGATCAGAATCTGAATTTATACATCCGTTTGGTACTCCGACGGCCTTTGGCTCGATTGATTGTGAGTGGTTTGATGTAAAAGAAGAAGAAGAACAAAATGAGAGGTTTCTGATGAGGTCAATCTGTCACACTCATATTACAGGATTTCTTTGAAGGCATTCAACAATTACTAAGAACGACCTCACCTAGTGAGATCTCGATGCATAGTCAATACACGAAATCAGCCCTGAAACGAGCACTTTCATCATTTGATAAAAAAGATTTAAAGAAATCGATCGAAGCACTTGGCAAACGAGTTGAAAAACATTTCAATGATCTGGCTAATCCATCAGCGGTGATGAATACGGTTTGGAGTGCATGTGAAGCTGAATTAAGGAAATGGATTGAAGAATGGAATGGAGTGATTGTGAAATGTTATGGTGCTGAGACACATGGTTTGGAGATCGGAGTAGAAGATGTGAAAGTCTCATTCTTAAAATATAAACCGGAACATTCTTCTATAAGTAAATAAGTTTTGAATTTTCTTTTCTTTCTTTCAAAACCATCTTTGTATATGTATTTTATATGGATGTAGATGATCTTCATTTGATACTTGTGCATGGGTGTGATAAGCTCCTTTATAAATGATTCACATATAATTTGTAATGATTTCTTTGATGAAAGTTCAACTTGGATTGGTTGTTTGGGTATGGTTTGGTTAATTATCAAGAGATGATGATCTGATTAGCCGATAGAGTCAAAGTACAGATTAGCGTTAAAAGTGAAGGATGATTGACAAGAAATGTAAACTGATCATCTGAATCAAAACATGATTCTTTGAAAGCACAATCTAATTGATTTGAATGCTTTTGATCAATCAAGAGTGGAAAAACGTAAGTTACATACTCTCGTCTTCAACTTCTTCGACACATCAAACCAAGATTGCAATTTGAATGGGTGGGGTACTGGATTATATGTGAGATTCTTGATGATGGTTCAATCAAGATAATGTGTGGTTGGTCATTTACTTTTTTTGTTTTGATTTCTGATGGATCACTCTGACATACAATCCAATTCTACAAATCATGGAAAAGAGTTGAGGAAATTGACAATACAGTTTGGAACGCTATGATGAGTGTAAGTTTACTTTGAGTTTGAGGTTGGAGTTTTTTTTGTTTCAGGCTCAAAGACTACTGAATTGTAAATCTTGAACATTCCACAAGGTCATAAAATGAGGTCATCTTCATCCAAATCTTATATGAGACGACCACCAAGCAAGGTGGCTTGAAGTTCAATCAAGTTTGTTGTCTAGTTTGTTCATCAAGTACATACTGACGCATAGCCTCTTTAGTCACTGGAAGTCCACTCACTCTGAACCAAATTTGATCACCAGCATGTAATGGATAAATCGATTTGAGGATTTCAGTCATTTGATCTAATTCAGATTGATCTGAGATATCAAACAATTCCCACCAACGATCAGGTAAGCTGACTTGATTATCTTCAATCGCAAGATAGATTGAAAGAGTGGCAAGATGAGTGGGAGGGTAGAGTGCAGGTAAAGGGGTTAAGAGACTGAAGAAAGTCAGAGGAATGATTAGAGTGAGTCAGATTGATCGATCGGTTTCTAATTAGAACTCATCTGAAACTTACCAGTCATTGAGATAACTCCATGCACGTTGTGACACTTTTGAGTTCTCGGTCAAGTTGAGGACTTTTAGGTAGTTCACCATTGCTGAGTATGGATGTTGAACTTGAACGTGAAATCCTAGTCTACAAATAATTTGTTTGATTAGATTGGATTGAATCAAGATGATGGATTTGATGGGATAGGATTTTTCAAAACTTACCGTTTCAAGATCTGCATCTCTGCTACTACGATCTCTTCTTTTCTATCATAGAAACGAGAAGCGAAATAATCCATCGGTTCATATTCGAATTCAGATAAATCAAGTCTATTCTTTTGTCGATCATCTAAAGTCATGAAACCTTCTTGTTGAACAGTTTGAGGATCAGATCCTTCAAGAGTTAAGGTTTGATTTGATTTAAGATGACGAGTCATACTAGCTTTAATGTGATCGGGTAGGAGTGGATTCGAATTGATTCGATCTTCTGCTTCTTTACTTAGTTCATTAACTGAATGAAGTCTATCTTGTTTTAAACCAGATTGAGTACGAAATTTAAATCTAGACCAAGAGATAAGTTGAAGTAAATAATCATAAACGTTGATTATATCTCTTACTCTTGCTGGTTTTTCTTCTAATTTGGCTGCTAAGAAAAGTGCTCCAGCTGAGACGTCCTATTAAATTTGATTCGTTTGGTTTGGTTTGGTATGATGGGGAAAAAACAAAGAGTATGAATAGTTTGAAATGGTACGTTGGATATTTAAAATGGTTGAAGTGAGATTATGAAACACGAACTCGAATTCCAAAGTGATTGAAAGAGGTGACAAAGTAAAAACGTTGAAAGAGAGTAGCGGCTGTGGCCATGACGATTTGTGGACTGAATGGAAACCAAAAGATTAGATTAGTTAAGATTCTGAATGAAGAGTAAGATCGAATAGATTAAAGTTAACCAACAGTTTAAGTAAGATTCCAGCTTGTTGAATTAATAGTCCACCATCTATGAAGAATGATAAGTAGTGAATTGAAGAGAATTAAGAAAATAGATCATCTTTCTGTTCATGTTTGAGAAGTTTGAAGAAGTTTGTAAAAATCTTTCACTAACATAATCTTAATTCTTTTTCTAATTCAGGAGAGATGGAATCTTTTGAAGAAGGTGTTGATTGAGTTTGTGATGAAGCTAATGGGTTTTGAAGAATTTGAGTATGAGTTGGATGATTTGCTAACATCTTGTGGAATGAAGTCCAACTGATTACATAAGATTCACCCAACTTCCCAATCAAATTTAAAGAACTGGATCTGATGAGAACCTGTTTAAACCCATACCACTCTCACCTCACCCCATACCAATCCCATTCATCCTTTACCATCACCAAAGCCTTCAACTGGCAACCTCAGCCTGTCTCTAATGACTTCAGAAAGGAAAAAGCAAAGCAGTCTTATCTACCTTCCTTCGACTAGCTCAGCAAATGTATCATTCTTGACTTCAAACACTCATTAAGTTTCTTGGGCCGAGTTTAGAGTTCAGTGAATAAGTATACTTAAACTTTGTACTTGAGTTGACTTTAAATTCAATTTCCCAAAGAAAACAAACCAAATTACCAAAGAAAACTTGAGTGACTAGCTATCTCAATCTAGAATGTCTCTACGTTCAGGTCTCAATAAAATTTTACAAAAGTCTCCAAATGATATCGTCATCCTCACTGCTCTTAGAACACCAATCGGTCGTGCCTACAAAGGTAGTTTGAAAGATACCTTTCCAGAGGAACTATTAGCACATGTCTTATCATCTACTAAAGCTCGACTTGAACAAGATCTCGGATTAGATCTCAAACCTCAATCAGAAATCCATCAGAAACCTATCATTGAGGATATCACGGTGGGTACGGTCTTAATGGAACTTGGTGGTGCTAAAAGTGGTAGATTGGCGGCTTTACATGCTGGGTAAATGATGGATTTCGATTTTCTGATGAACCAAACCAATTTGGTTTCCTCTCAATCGATTTCTTTACTGATTCACGTCCTTTGCTCTTCAACTCTAACCTACCAACATGCACCGGTCAATTTCAGCTTTCCATATCAGACCACCTTCAAAACCGTCAATCGCCAGTGTTCTTCATCCTTACAGGCCATCACCGATATTGCCGGATCCATCGCCACTGGTGCCATCAGTTGTGGAATCGCGGCTGGTACAGAATCCATGACCAAAAACTATGGAACTCGAGCCATTCCTGCAGACTTATCACCTCGTCTTCGTCATTCACCTGTTAAAGAAGCAAGAGACTGTGTGATGCCTATGGGTCTCACCAGTGAAGCTGTGGCGTCCACTTATAAGATTACAAGAGATAGACAAGATGCATTTGCTTTAGCCAGTCATTCTAAGGCTCAAAAAGCACTCGAGGCAGGTCAATTTAAAGACGAAATCGTACCAATCGAAGTCGACTTTTATCCGATCGATCAAGAATCAGGTCAACCACTTCAAGAACCGATCAAAAAGATCTTGAAGGATGATGAAGGCATTCGATCTAATCTTACACTTGAAAAACTATCAAGTCTTAAACCGGCTTTTAAATCAGATGGGACCAGTACAGCTGGAAACTCTTCTCAAATCAGTGATGGTGCTTCTGCAATCACATTGATGCGAAGAAAAGAAGCTGAAGAGCTTGGATTAAAGCCTTTAGCTAGGTTCGTCGGTAGTTCAGTGGTTGGAGTCCCGCCTAATATCATGGGTGTCGGACCGGCCTTTTCTACTCCAGTGTTGCTTGATCGATTTGGATTGAGTGTGAAAGATATAGATCTTTTTGAATTAAATGAAGGTGAGTTCATTCTGTTTTTGGTCAACTGTATAAAGTCTTGATGAGGGTCAAACTGACTTTTCGATTGGATTGATTCCATAGCTTTTGCTTCTCAGGCTTTGATGACCATTGATCATCTTCAACTAGATGAGAAAAAGGTAAACCCAAAAGGAGGTGCAATCGCCATTGGTCATCCATGTAAGACTTCATCACTTGATCCCTCACCCTTCTTTTCTTCTTCTCTTTCTCTTTGATTCGTTCTGATGATCAGATCATTTGATTTTGTTTCAAAAAAAGTGGGTGCCACAGGTGGTAGGTTGGTAGCCTCATTGATTCATGAACTTAGAAGAACAAATCAACAGATTGGATTGGTCACACTTTGTTGTGGAACTGGATTTGGAAAATCTTCATTATTTTTGGCTGAATGAAGCCTTTAACTCCAATCTCATTGAAATCTTCTTTTTTTTTAAATGAGTTTGATGTAATTTTTTTTCGATATATCAAATCAATTCATCTTTCTTTTTCTTGCCTAAGACATCATGATGGGTGAAGGGTAGAGATAAAGACGAAGTTGGTTTGGGATGATGATGATGTTTTTTTTCTTTGAAAGGTTGAGAAATTGTTAAATTTATGTAAACCAAATCATTTTTGTAATTCTAAAGAAAACTTATATCTGTTTATCACTTTTATCTTTGATTGTTTGAATGATTTTTTTTATCAACTGTTTTGCCATTGATTTCTATTTATACTGACAACTGTTAATCAATCCTGTGAGAAACAGGTTAAAATGATGTGAGCTTTCAGGATACAGTTTATGTTATGATATTATCTGGTTATTTAGTCAAAGATCACAATCCCTTAAACGGAAATTGAAGTATTGAGAGATCTGTTGGATTTCCAAGGGTGTATTCGGTGGAAGTAAGCTAATGCATAGTGGGTATTATGGGAAGGATTGTAAAGGGTTAGCGATTTAGAATTTCGTAAGCAGGGGTGTTTGAAAAATGAGTTTGGGGTTTTCTGATCTCTTTTAAAGTTTCTCTTTCCCCCTTCTATCCAAAAGAATCAGTAATTTATTTTTATTCTACATTATTGTCATTGTCACTTCTTGAATGTTCGCTACTATCATTCAAATCTGATACTTAGATTTTTATCATCAATCTTTTGTTGTCTGTTTTAAGAGCTTTCCCTTACGCGTGATCTCAATTTTATTTCGAGCGCGCAGGTAGAATCCTTTCCTATCTCTACTTTTTCTAATAGTATTCTGTGTTTTAATGTTTTCTTTGGCTCACTTGTGCTTTTGATCTTGTTAGGTCAGTTTTGCTGTTCTCGACGTGACTAGCAGGTTTGCTGTAGTCCTACGCCGGAACTGTGCGCTCAGTTTTCCATTGACTGCTACAGCTTTATCCAGCGACGACGTCACTCCTAGATACCATCAGTGGATCTGGAGTTAACTTTTGTCGAGAACTCTTTAGGTTAGTATTAGCCTACCATTCTTACCCCAAAGATTTGTGCCAGACTATCAAAAAACTGTTTGTTTGTGGTTTGTATGTGATCTAGATCCATGAGTTGAAATCAAACTGCTACTTTGTATAAAATGCGGGTCCAAGATGGGAAGAAGCAACTGATTCACTACTCCAGAGCTTCATGGAGACATTAAACTTAGACATGTGAGATATTGAGTGAACGTGGAGCGGATGTGCAACACTCTCGAGACCCGGCCCTGTCGCCGCCCCATCCGACTGAGTTGTTAAGATTCCTAATTAATCAACAACTCAATCTCAGTTTCACAACAGCTTATCAACTCTCGATCGAACTTTACACTTCAAACGGTTGGTTTCCATTGACTCTTGATATATACTTTATCACTTCAAGCTAATCTTTACAATCTATCATTTCATTTATAGAGATACATACATAAAATGGCAGACGATTCAGTTACAAGGCTTAATTCTTACGTTGGATTTGATTCCATCACTCGTCAAATCGAACACAAATTACTCAAACGTGGATTCCAATTTAATGTGATGGTTGTGGGTCAAACTGGTCTTGGAAAATCGACTTTGATCAATACTATCTTTGCTAGTCATTTGATCGATTCTAAGGGACGAATGGACACTGAAGAAGTCATCCGACAAACCACAGAAATCCAAGCCGTTAGCCATAGTCAGTTGCTCATCTATATACTCACTTTTGATCACTTTAAAAACCTCGTCATATCAGTGCTCTCAACCTCAAAGTCTTGAGATGTTCGAAAGTCATGATCGACATCATGGGGTTGGGCTGATGAGAGACATAAATAGGATTTATATATGTTCTTTCTTTTGCAAGTGTACTGACAAACCTTTGATATTGCATCTTGTCACTCAATACAGTCGTGGTGGAAAACAATGTGAAGCTACGTTTAAACATTGTCGATACACCTGGTTATGGTGATCTTGTAAACAACGATGGGTGCTGGGAACCAATCATCAAGTATATCAAAGACCAACATTCTGCTTACCTACGAAAAGAACTCACTGCTATGCGAGACCGTTACATTCAAGACACCCGTATTCACTGTTGTTTGTACTTTATCGCACCGACTGGTCATACACTCAAGGTACATGATCAGTTTTGTTTCAGTCTTTCAAACGTTTCGTATCCGCTTTGAAAGATAGACTTTTCTGATCAATGATAATTTCTTGATAGCCTATCGATATCATCGTGATGAAAAAACTAAGCGAAGTGGTGAACGTCGTTCCGGTCATTGCGAAATCTGATAGTTTGACATTGGAAGAACGGGAGGCATTCAAAGTTAGAGTAAGTGAAGGTTTGAGTTGATTGCATGTCTGATGTGGACATACATGGGAGATTGGTAGATTCTGAGATAAGATTACCTTATAGATACGTGATGAACTTCATTACCATAATATCCGATTGTATCCATTCGATAGCGATGATCATGATACAGAAGAAATGCAACTAAACGAAGCGATTCGGGTCAGTTGTTTTATCTATATTAGTCGGGCTTCTCTTTTTTGCTGAGTATCAGGTTTTGTCGCATGTAGAACATGATCCCATTTGCTGTTGTCGGATCAGAACGAAATGTGATCATTGACGGAAAGCCAGTGAGAGGTCGAAAGAACCGATGGGGAGTGATCAATGTTGAAAATGAGCAACACTGTGAATTCAACTACTTGAGGAATTTCTTGACCCGGTAAGAGTCTTGGGTTAATCTTGAAGTCCTGACAAATTGAATTGATCTAATGATTCGATTACTTGAACCTTTCTTAGAACTCACTTACAAGATTTGATTGAAACCACTGCTCAAATTCATTACGAAGCCTTTAGAAGCAAACAACTTTTAGCACTTAAAGAATCAAGCGCAAGTAAAGCACAACAAAATGGGGCATGAAAACTTGAAGCACTTTAGTCATTCTTTTCTTTTCTCTCTTTCGCTTGGTCTTTGAGCCTTTAATAGTTTTTTTGAGTCCAACATGAAGACTTTCATTAACTTTGATGACCATCGTGCTTATATCACTTCGTCTCATCTTTTTCTTTGTTTCTCAATCTTTTTGATTTCTTTATGCTATCTGATGTTTTCCTTTTTTGGTTGTTTACCTATTGAGGTCTACTGTTTTCTTTTCAAGTGTTAGTTTGTGATAGAACATTACTAATTCATTTAAAGAAAGTAGTCTTTCCTTTTTTTCTGATTTATTTGATTTGATCACAGAGTTTTGTTTAGTATCAGTCTAAGTGAATGAGGATATTTTTTCCCTCTTCTTTACTCTTACTACTACTATTATTACAAACAGAATTTGACGTCCACATGAAGATCACAATGAGTGGAGTGGTGATTTTGATCTATATGAACAATCACCTTAATGTTGATTGTGCCTTTGGTTTTGATTACAACTGATTTTGTGTTTGTGAACACTTTCACAAGACTTTCCTTTATGTAATTAACAGTTGAGTTACAAAGAATTTCTGAGGTTCATTTGGATTCAATCATTGAGAAATTAATGACATGATTTCTTGAAGTGAATGCCCAAAAAAGAAACGGAACTCTTACATTGTAATGACCACATCATAAGATCCACCCTGAGTAGGATCTTCAGGAGTATTCTTAACAAGCGGAAAGTGGATCATTTGAGTTTCTAAACTTTGTACCAGTGTAGAAACTTAAGTTATCTCTTGAAGTAAGTCAAGTGCTGAACTTCACACAAGTGTGAAATTCGGTCAAGGTAACAAACTTTTTACTGAATGTGACGGTTGTTACCGCGTATGCAAGAGTTAACAACTGCACACTAGTGTGGGCGCTTGAGCATCCGCACTCGTGCAGTAAATCGGGTGCGGTAAGTGTAAATTTACCCCAACCACAGGGCTTTTTCCACACTGGTGGAAAAGTAGACCTGTGGTACAAAATGCTTTGAGCAATTTGAGGTAAGCCAAAAGTAAATATAATCATACCTTACCTCATGCATTATCCTCAGTGGCTGCTTGGGCCCAATAGCTTTGGGGTGTAACAATTACCACATGGCAGGTACTGTACACGAGTGTGGAATTTGTACAAAATCAGTAACTTTTACCTTACTGTACAGGTAGGTACCACAAAAGATACCAAAACATACCGCAAACAAGTGCGGATGCTCTTAACAAATTATGTGTTGACACTTACAGCAGAATTCAAAAAGCTTGAAATCGAGAAAGTTTCAAAATCAACTGGTGGTTCATGCGCCACCTAAGAAGGGTCTAAAAATGCATACACAAATGGTGACCTGTGCAGGATAAACATGTGGTTGGCAAAGATTTTGTGGTACAGTGGGTTGAGTGCCCGCTTGGTGGCTGTGAAACTGCGCTTGAGACTTGTGTGTTTTTGAGTTCAAGCCTGACTGGCTTTCCTTTTGGTCATCACACCATTTTGACCAATTTTCCTAAACAATATGCTTGTTATCATGAAATAAAACAATGAGACTGGTAGAATATGATTGTTCGCTCGAACATGAGTGTTGCCGCGCCATCAGTAACTCTGAACAAAAATGGTGGCAATTAAAAAAGCCATGAGGGTCAAACACAGGATCACCAGCAATATCACAGCACCCAATCGCACCTTGATCTGACCGCTGCGCCACCAAAGCATGAGGACTTTGGTGTTAACGGTTTATTGGTCACAGTACATTTTGACACCTTTCACAGGTGACGCACGGACCACCAGTTGATTTTGAGAATTGCTTGATTTCAAGCTTTTTGAATTCTGCTGTAACAACATGTTTACTCATACTGAAGACCATCTTGTTTCAACTTTGAACTAACCATAAATTGTTGGACAATTTCATACCTTATTGTTCTGAAGTCTTTCTGTTTCTCTTCTTCATTACTTCAAAATGTTTTCATTTAAGATAACCTCCTTATCACCAAACACTCTCTCCAGACTCCTAGCTCCTCTGTCCTGTTTACTGATAAAGTGTTGTTGTTTCTGATCAGGTATGACATTATTCTATTGATGGTTTCTTATTGTTTTTATTTATTTTCATAGAGAAATATAAAAAATTACTTTAGAAAGTATTCATCTGAAACAACCTCTTTATCACCAAACACTCTCTCTGGACTCTTAGCTCCTCTTTCCTGTTTACTGATAAAGTGTTGTTGTTTCTGATCAGGAATCAAGGATTCCTTTAGTATTGCATTCATACCTTCCTATCCAAAATGATTTTCATCTTTCTTCCATCTCTGTCAAATGTTTTCTTGTGTTATTTTCTTATGATTATCAATTAACTTATATGAACTCATAACTGATCCATCTCAAAATGAATGTTGTGCTTAATCCTGACAGTGTTTTGCATTAGTCCACCTCCTCAAGGAGCAAAACTGTAAGTTGGTGGTTTCAATGTATACATATGATTAAGGCTTCTCTGTATAAAGTGTTTTGAAGTTATATATTTTGTGATACTTTTTTTGCTAGCTGATTTTGTAGTTGATGCCATTGTTCACAATAGGAAACACATAGACAAGAAAGGAATCAAAAAAGTGAGCAAATCTTGGGCAAAATGATTCAAGTAGGTAGATAGGAACAACAAAAATTGGATACTGAGTTAAGGTGTATAAGTAATGCAATGAGTTTGGTTGACGGATTGACAAGCTTGAATCTAGCCAGTTTATCCTCAGAAAAATTGTGCAGAAAAAGTTTAGCTTAACAAAGCCCCATCTGTGTGGCTGTGTCCGCGCCCTTGCAGAGGGGCTCATCACTAATCCTCTATTCCCGGCATGAGAGACCCACAGATTAAGTCCTGTTATGTAGTTTTTCACATTTTTCAATTTCCCTTATTTATCAACATAGATTTTCTCAATTATTGAAGTTGTTCAGATTCTATTTGTTCACATCATTTTAGTCTCAGAACCCAGGCATCTTGAGTGGTTCAAGTAATAAAATTGATTGAAGATATTTACAAGAGAGGCTTAAATTGTGACCTTTTGATGAGTGTCCTCCAGACTTTCTGACAAGGAACTTTCTCTAAAATCATGTACAGTACCCTCCCAGTGGTTTTTGTAATCACTCAGTTCTGCAGCGGTACCGGGGAGTTCTCCATAGGCAGATTTTAGCGGAAATGCTTGAGGATGATCTTGGTGTTGGGTGTTGGTCCAAACCAAAAGGTTACAAATGCTAGGCGTGGGGATGTGTACAGAGTATTACAAGTCTGACGTAAGAGCTTGAAAACTCACATCAAAAATAAGATGATGGAGCTCCCTGTCCGGGATGATAAAAAGTTGAAACCATGTAGAAAGAAATGCCAAACGGCTTTAATAATTGAAAAAATTGGTGTTCATATATCAGGGAAATTGGAAAATGCAAAAAACTATGTAACAGGACTAAACCCGTGGAGCTCTCATGCTGGGAATAGAGGATTAGTCATAAGCCCCTCAAGTGCTCCAGGCACAATCAAAAGTACAAAAAGCACCTCAACAATGTGCATCAATTGGCAGAAAATCATTGCAGCAGAAAAGGATTGTAACAATGGTAGCAGATGGTAGAATGTACAAAATGGAAGATGGAGGATGAACGGACAAAATGAAATTATTGATCAATGCTCAATGCATACAAGAAAACCAGAAGTACAAAAGTGAGTTGACAAGATTGATAACAGAACTGATTGACCAGCAAACACAAATAGATTATGCTTGGTGGAAGGACAAAAATAATTAAACAATCAATGCAATGTATGAGATAATTGGGAAATATTGAAAAGAGTCAACAAGACTGATGATGGAATTGATCAACCAATTCATCAGGAAGTGAACAAAACTAAAATTATCAACACAATCATTGAAAGAAAACGACCAATAGAACAAACCAAAAAGCACCAAGAGGAGTGAATATGTAGTGCCTACAACTCAAAAAGTTGAACTGTCATTGAACCCGGGGCCTAACTTCAAAAGAAGGTTCCTCATGCAAGTCTGATCTGGAGTTTTGTTTTAAGATACTGATCAATACACAAGTAAAGATGGATCGTATTCTCCTGTCCACCTACACTGAAGTTCAGTCCAGTCCAAGGATGTCAAGGAGAAAGTATAATCTCTAACTCCTTAAGTCCCACTTCTTCTTGAGCGAGCCTTTGTCCTTCTTACTGTGTGGTCAGAAGCTTCATCAAATCTTTAAGAAAACAATTTGGTATACTTGATGTATATTTGGCTCATGGCTATCAAACAGCACCTGTTCACTGAAGCAGTCCACCCAAAGGAATCTTCAGGTGCTGATCAAACAAAAACCTAAAAGCACCTGCTTGTGAGTGTGGATGCATCAGACAGGATGAACCAGCCTGAAGATCCACAGAGAATTTGGGTGCCAGAACTTGGATCTGTATTTTTACAATCAGGGGATGATGGATTCAAGATATGGGATATTGTGCATAGGTTTCTGTGTTTCACAAGAGATCATGGTTTGTTTTATGAAAACTTCATCACACTATCCCCCACACTTCCAACATATGTTACATGAAAGCTAGAATACAAGAAGTCCTTATATCTTGGTACCAATGAAACAAATACCCAAGAAACTCAGAAGACACTGGTCCAATGTATTAACATAGGCTAAAAATTGCCTTCTGTGAATCCCACGGGTGCCCTGTTCTTCAGGGTTGCTCTTGAAGTAGACCTCACATGGTAGCTCTCAAGGACTACAAGGGTAGCACCAATATTTTTTTGTGGCACTTGTAGACATAACCCAGATGTTTGGTAAAACTTCGGACCTCATGGGCAGTGTAATGTTCAGGGCTGATGTAAACACAACATTGAAACTTTTAAAACTACCTCCTGATCAGCTTCTCTCATGCTCAAGATTACGTTAAAAAAATTTGAAGGCTGGATTGTTGGGAAGTTGATTTTTGGCATTGGTGTCTATTTTTGACAACAGGGCTCCAGATGACATCACAGAAGTTGAAAGGATAATACCAAATATGGGCACGATGGTCCAAATCACAGTGGTATACAAACAAAATTAAATGGGCTTACATTTTCAAAGCTGCCTGAACGTCCTTACATATAATCAACTTGAATACAACATATTAACAAATACAACTCATAAATACTGAAAGGTAGCACAAAGTGAATGTTGTGGTCAAATCAACCGATCTTTGTCCCTCTCTTAGAATGAGATCTTAAAGCTTTCAACTCAGAAGACACAAGAAGCATGAGTTGATACTTCTCTCACTCAGATACTGATGTAAGTCTGTGACAGTGCAACAGCGCAAAGTTTAATACTCCTCATCATTAGCAACATCTTCAACTACGTCCACTTCCCCAACGTCTTCTTCTTCAATCTTCATCTTATTTTTATTTGTCTTGACTTCATCCTCATCCTCATCCTCATCCTTCTCTTCTTCCGAGGAGTCCTCGCCGCTATCATACTCTCCTCTCCTTTTCTTGCGTTTAGGTTTCTTGACTTGTTTTTGTACATGCGGATTAGGATTGATATGTCGATGTAACCGAAATCGATCCTCACGTGGTAAACCAACTCGTCTAGCTGCAGCTGGTTTCTTGTCTCGAGTTGAGGCGATGAGGTCTGCGAGGGATAGTTTCTTGGAGGGCAAGGCTTTATTCTTTGAAGTTTCGAGCAAAGCAGATGTTTTGGACAAGGATTTGAAATTGTCTTTGGGTAGTTGAGGTGGATCTCCCTATTTTGAAAAGATGTGGGTCAGATCAGCAACGCGAGTGAAGGTTTATGATGGCAAATTTTAGCGGGGAAAGCAGCAAAAACCTTTTTTATTTTGTCAACAGTGCCATCTTCAACATCCTTTGCTGGATCGGAAGGGGATAGTGGCGCTGGCGATGTAGAGTGTCGAGAAGAGGAAGGAAGTTGAAGGGACTGCGATGTGGACTGTGCGTCGTGAGGGGAAGGTTGACACGCGGCAGACGGGGATGCGGGTCTCTCGATAGACCGCTGTGGTGAATGAGGTTCATGAGGCTCTAAGTGACGTGGGGAAGACTCGTGCGGAGGTGACGGTGTCGGCTTCAGCTTAGCTCTCCGACCTCGCTTTGCTTTTGTCTTCAGTGTCACAGAATTATCAGCGCTAGTAGCCGGAAGAGTTGGCGCATCAAGCGGAATCTCAGTTGGAGGGTTCAGGCTTGATACTGAAGGCGATCGATCATGATTTAGTTTGCGTTTGTTACGCTGAGTAGGTTTCTTGGCTTGCTGTTTACTAAGACGACGTGGCGACTTGAGAGTGATAGGAGGAGCTTTAGAATGACTTGGAAGATCTAGCGGATCGTTATTGACTTGTCGAACTGGGCTAGAGAGAGGAGATGATACAATCAAAGTGATAGTATTTGAGGGCTTCTTCTTAGGTTCAGCTGCCATCAGGGATAGTTCGGTGGGTTCTTCTGAGAGTTTGAGGAGGGCGTCCAAGGATTTGGCTGATTCTTGCCCAATGGCGGATTGTTTTCGGACGCGCTTGCCAGTTGTGGGTCCGGCACTTGAAAGATCGAGGTTATCGTGAGGAACGTGAAGCTGGACTGCCAGTGAGGATGAATCTTTGCTGGTATTACCGTGAACAGATTTCTCAGTGAGCGAGATTGGGTTCTTTTTCTCCTTTGCAAGTGCTGGGTCAATTGCCGATTTTGAGTCAGAAAACGGCAAGGGAGGCTTTCGGACCTTCTTCGAGCGATGTAGTGAAGGAGAAACATTCGGTGAAGCTGGAGTCTCGGGTACGATCACTCGAGGTGGTGGAGGTGGTCCGAGTGATGTACGGTTTGATACAGACTGCTCGATCGAATCCTCGGTAGGCGGTGGTCGAGGAAGTCCGTTGATATGAGGAGTTGGAGCAGAGATAGATGAAGTGTCCGCGTCAAACTTGCTCTTCGACCAGCCTGGTTCACGAAGGTCGTCGGTAGTAGAAAATGGGAAGATAGGTGAGGTTCGTTCAGGGTGTGTACCATTGATGATGGTCGAGGGAGCCGCTTCTGAGATCGGGTCAGTGCCTTGACTATCCACTGTGAAACACATAAAGAAAAGTAAGTAACGGGTATAGAATGAATGCAATGAGAACTAAAGATTAACTTGGAGGAGCTTGAAATGGTGGTCTCTGAAAAGTATCGAAGGGTTGAAGTCCAGGTTGACTGTCAGGACAGATAATCTGATGTTGTAGCTTAGGAGATGGGGTTTTGGTACGATTTTGAGCGGTATCGCGATTGATAGAAGCCATTTTGTCCTGCTTTGAAGGATCTAGATGATTAGGTATTGCACTGAGTGCAATAGCTTTTTCTAAATTCCGTCTTTCTCGTCTTTCGTAAGGAGTTTCCCCTGATCTACAAATCATCAAATTATCAAGATTAGAATTTGATTTGATGAAGATGGCACATTAAAAGCTTGCCTGGTCATTAGCCAATATCACTTTGATTTTGAATGCTGAGTAAATAGTAATAGTGTGATGGGTGATGATCTGGTGGTGAATGTATGCGATGGAATCAAATCAAATCACTTTACCACAAAATCAAAACTCAACCTATCACACATGTGTCATCATATCAGCTCTTTACATATACAGCTCTACATAACATGTCACCTTGATCAGTCAATACTTACTAAAATTTGAACCCTTCATCTATCTCTCAATCTATTAGGTGACTTTGAGAAAAGGGGTGCTGTTAGTACAGGTATTTTCAAGCATGAGAATACCCCCAATCCTGATGCTTTCAGATGCTGAATCAGTGAGACCACTGTCACAATACCTTGCCCAAACACTGCCAAAGAAAGTTGTGTTTCTGAAGTAGAAAATCATTGCATTTTTGGTCAAAAATGGCTGACAAAGCATCAAATCTACATTCAAGCTACATTTGTCTGCATTTGATCTGAAGTTTTAACCATTTTATGTATTACATACATGCAAACATTTTTCACTTGGGAAAGCTACTTTATATTGGCAGTGAAAGCTCTCTGTCATCACAATGCGACATATTGGACTTCCAGCACATTACAAGTCCTCTTTCAATCAAGAAAAACTTTCAATCCCTGTTGATTCATATTTCACGGTGTAATTTCCCAAACCTCATCCAAAGGGTATATTAATCACCATGTGTCTCACAGGAGTTGTACTCATCAAAGGATTTGCACTCATCAAAGTGAGTTATGTTGAATGTATGAATAGAATCTTCCATCAACTTGTACAATGCAGGTAAGCAGATGGTTTCAATCCTTTGAATCAAAAAAGCCTTAATTCCTTTTCTTTCTTTCTCAAAGCATGCAAAAATACCAATAGCACAAAATGGGCTGCACCCATGCCTCAGTGCAGAAGAGCAGATGAATTGTGATCATCTTGTGTCAAGGTTGATTTTTCAACTGTTATTTTTGATGAATTTTCTTCAAACTATGCCAACATGATGTCTAGAGGTCAGCAATGGGTACCAATGAATGGCTCTGTCATGGAGGGTTTTGATGTCATAAGCAATCAACAATGTATGTGTTACAGTTTTGTATCCCGCAGCAAATATGGTGAGATATGCTTATCTCTTTCACAATCAAGTTTTGAATCCACTCAACAAGTTCTGTCCTTCTGAAAAATGTTATAATCTTACAGCTTCATAGAATGTGGGAATTTGGAGAGTAATGTCTACTCTTGTATTCACAGGTCCTGCACTGTCCCCTTTGTCAGTAAGTCTTTATTTAACAACATTTTCAGCTGATGGGTTAATTTTGTATCATGTTTACCTTTTTGATCACTCATAACAGCATTCACACAATGTGTTGTGCCAAACACTCCACAGATGCTCCATCTGCAATCATCGTAGGAAACCTTTGAATGTCACAAATCATTTTGGAGGGATATGTTCCATCCAAAAATCAGGCTCCCACTGGTATGTCTTCTACAATTCTTTTAAGACATCTTTGCACAGGTCAGGTTACTAGAACAAGTTTAATTCACCAGAAGAAACATCTTTGCACATGATGACAACTTTTGTATTCAAATGCAATTGATAGAGCTGGCAAGTGTAAGGGTATATACAGGATGGGTTTACAGAGGCCACAACCCATAGCCTAGTTAGTCACCTGGCTCCACGTCGGGTTCTCTTCTTCTCCACGAACCCTGACTGGAGCTAGGTATGTGTTTGCTTTAGTTCCTTTTTCTCTTGTTCTTTCTTTTGTCTGATGATTGTCTGATTGTTGGGTTTCTTCTCGACAAACCCTGACTGGAGCTAGCTAGTGAATTGGTAATCAATCCTGAGTTCTAGATAGTTTTCAGTGGTTGAGACCACCGTGAGAACCGTGACAACACCTTAGTGAAGGTTCTCTAGTTAGAACCTTACACTTTTTTTATCTATTACTCCGATTACTTTTCTTCTTGATTATCCTTCTCGACATCTTGACACCCTGACAACTTCGACGATTGACAAAACCTTATGCCATTTCACCTGCCTTCAAATTTTTCCATTGACCCTGAGAGTCTTCTACGCCGACAAAAACATCGCGAATTAGCGGAATCACCACCTGCTCCAGCACCTCCTAGATACAACTGGAAACCAGAAGGTGAAGACTTGACTACGCCTGACAAAACGTTGCGAACTATCTATCCGTCCTCATCACATTCATTGCAAGAATCAGAACCTACAAATACCCCCGACGTTCAGATAGTTCGAGAATTCTTCAACACAAACCTTGACGCCACTCCTGTTGTTCCGGGTCGTTTTGTTTTCTCACTCATGCCGTCGCAAGGAGATTCTTCCGACAACGACACCGTCAAAGGCAAGGATCCGGAAGAGCGTCGTTCCAAGGACGAGATCATCGAAGCTCTTCATGAGAGAATGAAGCAACTCGAGATGGAGAACGCTTCATTACACTCACAAGCTGATGCTACAGCGGCGGATCGGTTACGTATTGAGGCTCTGGAAACGACTCTCTCAGCGATCGTGGCTAATCAGGCTGCAACTGCGGGAGACAGTGGGGGTTCTCATAACCCGTACGTTCTCCTCAGAACTCGACACAATACGATCACGACTCCCACTCCACTGGGACCTCGAGCAGGTCACTTCGAAGCAACTGACGAGAATCGACGTACCGCGACGAAACCAAACACGTCACGAGGACCTTGTCCCCCGCCACTCGACCATGCTAGAGACTCTGTACACGGAGGATATTCGCCTCAAGCTCATAATCAATCACATGAGAGCGCGAGGAGAGTTTCGGTTCAAGAACCGTTCCAAGATTTCAGAGGAGCGATACCAACGGTGACCTTACCTCGCTTGGATCAGTCAATCAATTCTGGCAACAATGAAGACGATCTAAGTGTGAAGAAAGTTTCAATTAGTCAAATCAAAATCTCAGAGGTGCCGAAGTTCACCGGACCAACCGAGAACCCAGCCGCTCTATTCAATTGGCGTCGTCTTATTGAACAATATGGCCCCTGCTATTTGCCGCCCACCTGGGGCCCATATGGGCGCCGTCATCTAGCGCCCATATGGCAATATGGGCGCTATAAATCATGCAATAGCGCCCATATTCTCCAAAGGAGATGTAGGCGCTATAATATAGCGCCCACTTGGATGTAGGCGCTATACTTTGGCGCCTACATCTCCTTTGGAGAATATGGGCGCTATAATAATATTGTGCACGTTTTGAGGCGCTTTGATTGGGATGGACTGTTCGAGACTTCTTGAGAGTCAGGTTGAGGCGGATCTTAAGATCGTGAGCGATTGTATTCAACGATATCCAAGAGCCAGTCCGACGGTACACAGCATGTCGATACTCGTCCAAGTAGAGTCCTGGATTGCCATCGAGAAGCTCAAGGATGAAGTCCCAATCTTCATCCGTCAACGCTGTGGACCTCCCGAGCCTGACATAGTCTTCAGGATTGCAAACCACTGAAGCTGTTCGTCGATAAAGCGCATGCCATCGAGATATAGTGCGTGCGCTGACATTCGACTTCAACACGTTTTGAACCTGCCTGATTGTCTTGCCTGCCCGGAGATGCTGACCGGCCAATACCTTAATCCCAACATCGTACTTTCCAGGTCGAAGTCGCATGGCTGAACAAACGGAAATGATGTCAGTGACGGTGAATGACATCGTGAAAGAGCAAGCATGACTTACCGTGAATGCTGGAGTCAATGAGGGAAAGGGTGAACGGGCGGTGGGGTTGACCAAAATCCGGATGTGGTGAAAAGAATTCTTTTTAGCGCCCATAATGTAGGCGCTAAATTATAGCGCCCATATGTACATTTCCCCATATGGGCGCTATAATTTAGCGCCCATATGGGGCATAGGCGCTGTAATTCAGCGCCCATGTGCAGGTAGGCGCCACAATTCAGCGCCCATATGGGTAGATGCTGTATGGGCGCAGAATTACAGCGCCTATGCCCCATATGGGCGCTAAATTGCGGCGCCTATGCCCCAATATGGGCGCTAGATTATAGCGCCCATATGGGCCCGGGGTGGGCGGCAAATAGCAGCGGCCAACAATATTTCGCACTGAAAAATATAAACGATGACAACAACCGCCGTATCATCCTAGGTTCGGTTCTGATTGAGCCTCGAGCGGGTTCTTGGTTCATTAATTCGGCCTCCGACTTGGCAGAGTTGACTTGGGAGGAGATGATGGAGGAGTTGGCGGTGGAAACTTTACCGACAGGGTGGCTAGAAGATACGGAAAGATCAATTAGGCAGTTAAAGATGGGCGTTAATGAGGAATTCAAGTCGTATATAGGTCGCGCCCGAGATTTGTACAACATAGTTCAAGTACGAACCAGTCTGTCACCTCGTAATCTGGCGGAGTATATTGTGTGGGGCACGCCCGAGGTATTCCAACGCTGGATCAAAGACCGAGGGTTGCTTCAAGTAGAGCATTTTAAAATGCTACCTTTCATTTCGACGGCTAGCAATGTCTGGGACGTCATTCAATCGAGCAATCTAGTCCCAAAGGGAAGAATGAGACAAAATCTTTCGGACGACAACACTCAAACTTCCCAACGTCTTGCTGGTTCGACCAACTACGCAGCTGCAGATACAAGAACGGCTGAACAACGGGCCGATAGTGCATGGCGTTATCATCAATATATGCGTCAACGAGGGCTGTGCGGTTACTGCCGTACTCAATGCGGTAACTCTCAATGCCGGGGTCCAGCCAAAGGCCCTTTTGTCATGGTACCGGACACCTTCAATCCGGGTCCTCGACCAGCTCGTCGACAAGACACTGGACTCAACTCCTGGATTCGACCTACAGCGACTAACACGACAAAACCAATAGCCCCACCGGGAGCACCGACGGCAAAACCCGCAGGAAGACCTCCAACTACTGCACCGTTGATCGCAAGCGTACATCAGGGTGCTACTACTCGAGATCACCCTGACCTCTTCGCTCAGGACATTGCTCGTTATGACGAAGCGGATCGAGTTCTAATCGCACACTTAGCCGAAGAACAGGAAGAGGAAAGGTGCGTCAACTACCCAGCTCAACGAACTAAATCAATAATCTTGAAGATGAAAATTAACGGTTTCATTGTCCGCGCCTTAATCGATTCTGCAGCCAAAACCAATCTAATGTCGGATCGCTTGAACAAGCAAGCTCGAATTCCAAGACGTCCACTGGTGGCACCAGTTGAAGCGCGGTTGGCTATTGAGAATGGTGATAGTAAATCATTCCTCTTCAAGGAGTTTTGTTTTGCGAATGTGGCAGCTCATGAACCGGCACTTCGTTTTGGTTCAACGTTCTTCAAACTAGCACCATTAGGAGACAACTTTGATGTTATTTTGGGCACCCCTTTCCTTGAAAAATTCCACCTCGATGTTTCCTTACATGATCGGACCGTCAAGCATGTACCAACTAGAACAATATTAAAAGAAGAAAATGAAATGAAAAAAGTCAATGACACTGTGGATGCTTCAATGATTGCCTGTGTCGTTGAGAACTTGAAACAAATCAAAACATTACGAGAATTATCTCTCAAAGAAGAAAAACTCTTTAAAGAGTTTGCTGAATTGTTCCCTGAGGAATTGCCTGCGGTGGAAGACGAGGAGGGGGATGATTTCTTTGCGCCTGAAGGGCAAAATGAAACATCAAAAATCCGCCATAAGATAGTACTGACTGATCCAAATGTGATCATTAATGAAAAACAGTACGCTTACCCAGTCAAATATCTAACCGCCTGGCGAAAACTCATCGACCAGCATCTCGCCGCGGGACGAATACGACGCTCTACGAGTCAGTATGCGTCGCCATCTATGATCATACCAAAGAAAGATCCATTGGCTTTACCGTGGTGGGTTTGCGACTACAGAACGCTGAACAAACATACGGTCAAGGACTGCTCGCCCTTGCCAAATGTAGATGAAGCCGTTCGTTTGGTAGGAACGGGAAAAATATTTTCTATCATTGATCAGACCAATTCGTTCTTCCAGACTAAGATGCGGGAGGAAGATATCCCACTAACTGCGGTGAAAACCCCATTTGGACTCTACGAATGGACTGTCATGCCCATGGGGCTGACAAACGGCCCAGCCACTCACCAAGGACGAGTCGAAGAGGCATTAGGAGATCTTATTGGAAGTATCTGTGTCGTGTACATCGACGATATTGTGGTCTTCTCAGATTCCATTGACGAACATGAAGAACACGTTCGACGAGTGTTAGAACGCTTGAGATCGGCAAAGCTATACTGCTCGCCGTCAAAAAGCAAACTGTTTCGTTTAAAAATCAACTTCTTGGGTCACGAAATCAGCGGCGATGGTATATGTCCGGATGAAGCAAAAATCGAGAAGATCTCAAAGTGGAAGACTCCATCGTCACAAAAGCAAGTGCTGCGTTTCCTAGGAACAGTTAAATTTTTGAAGAAATTTGTGGACGGGCTATCACACTACGTGGGGACTCTGTCGCCATTAACCAGCACAAAACGAACAAACGAACCTTTTAGTTGGGGAGCGGCGGAAGACGAGGCGTTTGAAAATATTAAACGCATCATGACAACGTTGCCGGTGCTCAAGACTTTGGATTATGAATCAGAAGAACCGGTGTGGCTGTTCACAGATGCCAGCGCTCATGGGCTGGGAGCAGCGTTATTCCAAGGGGCAGAGTGGGATAAATCATCGCCCATTGCGTATGAAAGTCGCACGATGACGCCCGCTGAACGGAACTATCCTGTTCATGAGCAGGAACTGCTGGCGGTTGTCAACGCCTTGCAGAAATGGAAGTTGCTTCTCTTAGGTCTGAAAGTCAATGTTATGACAGACCATCACTCCTTAACTCACCTCTTATCTCAAAGAAACTTAAGCCGTCGACAAGCCAGGTGGCTCAAAACATTGTCGCAGTTCGACTTAGAATTCAAATACCTAAAAGGGGCGGACAACAGTGTAGCGGATGCGCTGTCACGGAGTGAGGAGATAGCGTACTGTGAAGTACGGAGCTCTCTCAACGACGACCTGAAAGCGAAGATCAAGGAAGGGTACCAACTCGACAGTTTTTGTATACGTCTAGCAGCGACCTTACCACTACGTGCGGGTACAGAATCAAAAGATGATCTGATGTTTGTGGACGGACGATTAGTGATACCAGACGTAGGTGATTTGCGTCGCACACTAATTGACCAGACACATGAGGCACTAGGACACCTTGGAGCCCTCAAGACGGTCCTTCAACTCCGGACTGAATTTTTTTGGCCAGACTTAGCTAAAGATGTCAAACACTTCGTCAATCATTGTGACAAGTGCCAACGAACGAAAGGACGGACATCACTGCCTTCAGGTCGTATGCAAGCCACTGAGGTCCCGCGAAGACCTATGGACGAAATCTCCTTGGACTTCATAGGACCTTTCCCAAAGGCTCGTGGTTACGACATGATACTGTCGATTACGTGTCGGCTGACTGGGTTTGTACGGGCCATCCCGACTTGTCAAACAGACACCGCCGAAAAGACTGCACAACGCGTATTTGCGGCATGGCTATCAATCTTTGGGTCTCCAAAATCTATGATTGGTGACAGGGACAAGCTTTGGACGTCAAGGTTTTGGCAAGAACTCAATCGACTATTACACATTAAAGTGAACTTGACGACTGCTTATCACCCCCAAAGCGATGGTAGGAGTGAAAAATCGAACAAGACGATTGTTCAAATTCTTCGCCAACTAGTTGAACGACGACACGGCAAGTGGTTCGACTATCTGCCTGCGGTTGAATATGCTATCAACTCGGCGGTCAACGTCTCGACTGGAGTGTCGCCTTTCGAATATGTCTATGCTAAGAAGCCTCGCCTGTTCCCGACTTCTGAACTTACCACTTCGACACCTGAAGTCACCAGCTGGTTATCTACTCGACAAGCAGTCTGGGCTGAATACCGCGACAAGCTTTGGACTAGTCGAATCAAGCAGGCGGTCCATTACAACAACCGACGGAAACCAGGTGAACAGCTGCGTGAAGGGGACTGGGTACTGGTCGACAGCAAAGATCGGCAACACGTTGTGGGAGGCCCAGGACGACCAACAACTAAGCTACGACCTAGATACGATGGACCATATCAAGTGTCAGAATGTCTGAACGACGGTCGAAACTTCAAACTCAAGTTACACCACACCGACACTTCTCATCCGGTGTTCCACATTTCGAAGTTGAAGAAGTACAGGCATGAAGAGGGACAGGAGAAAGGTGAAGGGGTTTTGCGATCAGTGGAGTTACAAAAGTAAGTTCCCACCACTTAGTATGCACCGCCAAGCTACTGCGCCCCCACCTCCTCTCTTGCATCAAATGAAATCAAACAACACCTTGGCCACATATGTGAGCACTGCATGAACTCTACGCTCCATTACAGTTTGTCCAACAAGTCACGACGACGATTCATCAAGAATCACAATCATGCAAGAATCAATTTAATTCAAATCCTTATCAATCAAATTAGAAAAAAAAAATTACGATTGAATGTTCGAATTACGGTTTCAATTTTTTCTTTTTTCTGTTTTATGATTTTTTTCTCTTTTTTGATTTTCTATTTCTATCTTACCAAGGCTCGAAAAAAAAAAAAAAATCAGGCACGTATCTTTGCAAGAGAGTCACTTGTTTTTGGGGCGAGTTATGCCACTTGTGCGTTTTTTTTCTTTTCTAGTTTGGTCTTTCAAAACTACAGTTATAGAGGGGGTTTCAATGGTGGATTTCTTTTTTTTCTCTTTTCCTTGTTCTGTTTATTTTCTTGGTCAATTTTTTTTAGAAGGGGAGGGTTGTAAGGGTATATACAGGATGGGTTTACAGAGGCCACAACCCATAGCCTAGTTAGTCACCTGGCTCCACGTCGGGTTCTCTTCTTCTCCACGAACCCTGACTGGAGCTAGGTATGTGTTTGCTTTAGTTCCTTTTTCTCTTGTTCTTTCTTTTGTCTGATGATTGTCTGATTGTTGGGTTTCTTCTCGACGAACCCTGACTGGAGCTAGCTAGTGAATTGGTAATCAATCCTGAGTTCTAGATAGTTTTCAGTGGTTGAGACCACCGTGAGAACCGTGACAACACCTTAGTGAAGGTTCTCTAGTTAGAACCTTACAGCAAGCATCCTTGAAAATTAACAGGACCCTAGAATACCCCTCCTGATGTGTCTGACAAAACTCAGGACTTCTTTTTGACTTTTTTTCTGGTCAGTTTTTGGATTTTAGTCAGATTGTGACATTTTTAATCATATACCAAAACCCCCCAAGACCTGGTCGAAAGCCTCAAGGAGCCTGTGGATCCAGATTTGAGTCCATCACCTGACCCCATGCAGGCAATTATATTTCAAGTAGTTGAGAATCCATAGTGAATTTCAATAGACCTCACATAAGTCATTGTCCCTGGTAGCAACTGGTAGACTTGAGAATTTTTGAATGATTTATGTTCTTTTCCAATAATGAGTTTGGTAGCCTCTGGCTGATCAAGGGACTTATGGCACCTTTTGTAAATTTGAGGTTGAGTGGTGAATTTGAGTATATGAAGTGTTTTGGAGGATCAAGAATAACTATTGGTGCAGTAGTAGCCACATCAAGCTATCGCCAAGGAAGCAATGCTACAGGATTGAAGAATTTGTGATCATGAGATGTCTATTTACAAAAAGAAGTCTTATACTCACTAGCAGTCTTCACGTATAAAGTTTGTGTGACACAAGAGAAGTCATGGCATGTGTCTTTGTCTCAAGTCCTTTATCTTATGTACCACGTGTATGTTTTTTTGGTCAACATGATACTCCCAGTAGCTTTAAGCACTGAAGTAGACTAGATCCTTGGAAATTCCTAGTTTCCAATCATATTTGGTAGTCCATCTGCCAAAGGAAGTGAAATCTTCCCACTTGCTCTTTCCATATCTCCTTGTTCATTGCTAAATTTTCTGATGTCACCACATTTCTGAGTCTAGATTTCTCAAAGATGTAAAGAGTTGTACAAAAGTGGATCCACCATTTTTGTAGACGCGGGTGATATATATGTCATTGGAGTACTTGTTTAGTATTTGATATTCGCTTGGGTACTGTTGGTACTATCGCATTGATATTTGACTGTTTCGCCTTGTCTCATCTTCACTTGTGAGAGTCAAGTCCTGCTGATTGAAGCACCAGCTCTAAGCAGTGAATTACCGTTTTGAAAGAAGATCTTGGGCTCCTGGAAAAAGAAGTGAGAAGCTTCTGTGAGCTTTGATCTGATCATTGTCATATTCACACGATTATGCTAATGTACATGAGAAAATGTCGTGAGGTACATACTTAAGTAAGTATATAATCCTGAGAGTGGAATGGATGTGAATTTAGATATGATGGGTTTGTGAGATCTAAGTTATGGGTTTTGAGTAGAGTATCTTGACTGTTCTGTCAACAGTCAACAGTCAAACCAATTGTTCATTCAACTCTTCTGAATTATCTCAACTTACTTCAGACAACTCATTTCATCTCAACCTATCGATCTCACCCTTTCGACTTCGGATCTGAACTCTGCTTCACCTCTCTCTCATCTGGTCAGGGTCATATCCCAACAATGGCCGAGCCAACTCAGGATTCAGAATGGCAATCATTACCCGTTCAAGATCAATTAACTCACAAGGTTCATCTGACTTCTTCTTCATCAAATTTCTATGATCATTCACAATTATTTACTCACTCGTCCTCGTCCGGTTCGTTTTGAAAGCTTTGGAAAGCTCGATTGTCTGCTTATGAAACCTTGATCAAGCAATTTGAACTCGCTGAAGGTGATGATGATGAGGTTTTCACAGATTGGAATCGGTAATGCCGAATTGTCCTTCTTTTATCGCCACATCAAATTTACTGAAATGACCAATTCCATCTTATGCCTGCTTCATTCCCAGGGATTCGGAATGGCCTAAACGCGCCGTGACAGACTCAAATGCGGTAGCTCAAGAAAAGGGAATTTACCTTGTATCTGTATATATTCGACTGGCCGGCCGTCCTGCTACGAGATGCCGATCAGATTGTATCACACCATTAGTTGAAAAGAGTCTAGCTACCAATTCAAGAAAGGGTACTAGGGACGCCGGGATAGAATGTCTTTTGGGATGGGCCATGTCGGAGGCCGATGGTGATAAAGCGGAAGGAATTGTCGTATGTCTAACAACACTCCTCAATGCAAACAATGTTCTAAACTTGCAGGCCTAACGTCTTGACGACTCCGCTCTCATTTGGCTATTAAGACTGCTGTGATTGAAGGTTTAGGCTCAAAGCAGCCTAAGGTGGTCGCTGGCGCAGTCTCTGCTCTCAACTCTCTTATTTCGTTAGTTCGCTTTCCCAAACCAATCTGCCGTCTGTTTAAGTAGCTTATCGTCATATACAATCAGAGCCTTCGGGGTGAAAGTCATCAATATCAAACCCATTCTCAAGTCTCTCGCCAAAATCTTCGCGCACGCAGACAAGGGTGTTCGGGCGGAAGTACGTACTATGGTTTCCATTCTATACCAATATATTGACCCCCGATCGTCTCTCTATATCTCTACCTAGGGGACCACACTGGTTCATACTCTCTACAAATTCCTTGGCCCAGCCCTCGAGCCATCGCTGTCAGAACTCAAGCCTGTACAAGTAAAAGAACTGCACGAGTCATTTGCTGTCCTCGACTCCGAAGGCAAAGGCAAAGGCACTGGCACTCCTACACGTGAAACAGCTGGTCAGCAACGAGAAAGACTTCAACGCGAAGCACAGGCAGCGCTGGAGGGGGTTCCAGAGTTAGGGCAAGGGGATCCTGGTAGCAATGAGCAAGAGGCGGAGACTATGCCCGAAGAACCCGAGGATATCGACCCTTACGACTTGGCTGAACCTGTCACTGTTCTTGATCGTTTACCGTCAGGATTTTATGAACACCTCGCCTCTGCAAAATGGAAAGAGCGTAAAGAAGAAGCTCTCGACCCGCTTTACGAGGTACTTAAGACGGCGATCAAGATCAAACCGGATCATTATGATGAACTCGTCAAAGCATTGGCAGGCCGTATGGGTGATGCGAATATCCTCTGTGTTATTGGAGCTGCAAACTGTTTGGAATGCCTTGCCAAAGGTCTCAGGACGGATTTCGGGAAATATAAAATCTTGATGCTAGTCCCGATGTTGGAGAAGTTCAAAGAACGGAAGGTTAATGTGGTAGAGGCATTGAGTAACTGTTTGGATGCGATGGCTTTAACAGTCCGTGCTCTCACATCTTATTCATTAATCCGGTGCAGGAATAGCACGCTCATTTGGAATCATCTGCTTCATTCCCCTAGGTTACTTTGCCAGAATTGACTGAGGACATCGTGACTTTTTCGAAGCACAAAAACCCTGCGGTCAAGGAACAGACGATGAAGTTTTTAGTCAGGTGCTTGCGTAACACTGAACATCAGATTCCAAAGCAGGATGTCAAACCCTTGTCCGATGTTATGCTAAGTGGACTCGAGGACGCTGTTGTCCCAGTCCGTGAAATCTCTGCTGAAGGACTGGGTACAATGATGAAATTGGTTGGAAAAGCAACGTTTTCACCTTTGATTCAAGCTCAAGATGACCTTCGTAAAGCTAAGGTTGAAGAATATTTCGAAAAAGCTGTTGTGAAGTATAAGCCTCCGAAAGCGAAGCCGAAACCTGTTGTCAGCAAACCTGCGGCCAGGCCTCCACCGAAAGCTAGACCGGCCCCAAAACAATCTACCCCACCTTCGCCGGATAAAAACGAGTTTCGAGCGTCTACCCAATCCAAACCGCCGAGTAAAGCACCTCCTAAGCCCGCCGTGAAGAAAGCGCCGGCTGCCATAGGGACTGCGCAGAAGAAAGGCGCTTCTGCCGCACAACCTAGCGCTGCACCCAAAGGAGCCTCGAAACCAATTGAAGAAGTCCGTTACAAGATGTCACAAGAAGATGCTGAAGCCAGAGCGCCCGATTGTCTTGACGCTGCGTTCATCGAAGGAGTGAACAACAGTCTGTGGAAAACTCGTCTTGCGGCTTTGGATGATATGCTAGGATGGTTACCCGATCATTTAGACGAGGTAGAGGCTGAACTTTTGGTGCGATATATGAACAAGAAGCCCGGTCCGAAAGAGAGCAATTTTCAGGTATGTACCACTCATGTTCAAGATCTGACGAGCATGGTCGTAGTCAAGCTGTTTTTACCTTGCTTTAGGTCTGGCAACGAGTGTGCGCTGTGCTCCAATTTCTGGCGGAAAATTCACCATCATTTTCAAAAGCCTGCATTGCCCTTACTGTACCATCTCTGATAGAAAAGTATGGGGATGGTAAGATCAGAGAGTCAGCTGGTGGCGCGTTGTTGACTTTTGCTGAGAAAAGCTCATTGGGATTCGTCCTCTCGCATGGTTCGTCCATCGCGGTTTTCATCCTTCCTTCTATCGTGTCTAGGTGTACAGTCACTGATCACATGTCTGAACCTAGCGTTCGAGGCCATTTCTAAGCAAAAGGCAGTCAAGATCCAGGCGGAAAGTTTTGTATTCATCGAGATGTCATTGACGGACTTTGGTATCACTGGCGTACCGATCAGGGACTTGATAGAGTGCCTAAAAACTGGACTCAAGAGTGTCAATGCCGCTGTGCGAACCAACGCCACTAAAGCTTTGGTGACCACGAAGCTTTGCATCGGAGCAGGTTCGTCACTACCAAAACATGTTCAGGCTATTTCAGGGTCCTTTTCTCACTGGAATTGGCTATCAGATATCACCAATTTCTTACAGGACCTCAATCCCCAATTACTCGGTACTATCGAAGCCGAATTCGCGAAAATCGATGGCGAATCGCCACCAGTGCCTACTCGCGAGAGTGCCGATGTGGCACAGGCCAAGTCGGGTCCAGCAGCGAAAGGCAAAGGAAAAGTGGCCCCAGGTGACGACGCACTAGATGAATTGTTTCCTAGAGTTGATTTGGACAAGTTAATTTCTAGTTCTGTCGTCAAGTCGTGCGATGACACCGCTTGGAAAATCCGAAAAGAAGCATTAGAGACCATTCAAAGTATACTAGAGAGCAACAAGCGACTCAAGCCAAACCTCGGTATGTTCTTCAATGTCCAGGCGCGCGAGCTGAGCGTTGCCCGATTCTGATATGTCTTGGATGATCTTGCCTCACAGGTTCTGACCTTACAGCTTCACTAAAGTTGCGACTTGGCGATGCTAACAAAGCTGTACAAGCCTTGGCCCTCGATATTACAGGCCGGATAGCGACTGGTATGGGCAAGCCGTTTGAACGACATGCAAAAATGTTCGCTACATCAATGTTGATGGTCTTGGCCGACAAGAACGCTGGCGCTCGAAACAACGCTCTCACAACATTGAGTGCCGTAGCGGATGCATGTGGACTCGACTGTCTGACAGCTAGCGTGGCTGCTGCTCTCGAAATTGCAAAACCTGAACTTCGAGCTTCAGCCCTGACTTGGATCGTTCAAAGACTTGCGGAACCCGATGCAGTAAAGGGTCTTGACATGTCACCGTTTGCTGCACCATTGATCTCATGCTTAGAAGATCGAAGTCCCGAAGTGCGAAAAGGAGCTCAAGAGCTTTTGCCTACAGTCATCCAAGCTGCGGGTATCGACATCGTCCTGGATCAGACATCGAATCTCAAACCAGCCTCTCGCAATAATGTTGTACCAATGATTGAAGCCTACCGGCCAGCTGCTCCAGTTAAGGCCGCTGCCCCAAAATCTGCTGCTGCAAAAAATGCACGACCTGCATCTTCGCTCAACAAATCGACCAACCGTGCCTCAATTGCCAGTACTCAAAGAGCCTCAACTCCTACCCTGGAAGATCGACCTGCCCCATTGAAATCAAAGTTAGGTCTACGCAAACCTGTGGGTGGCCCTGTATCAAAACTTGCTCCTCCGCCCCCTCTTCCGGCTTCTCCAGGCCCTGTAACAAGCACAAGCGATGTCCCCTTCCGCTCGGGAGATCCTAAAGCTAAAACACTACGAGCTAGCAAAGAGACGGGCCCGCTCAAATGGGTTATCGAAGGGGCAGTTCGGAAAGATCAGATTGAACAACTTCATCTACAGATGAGCTCTCAGATCAGCGGCGAGCTTCTCGGTCAATTGTTTAGCAAAGATCACCACTGTGAGAAAGACTTCATGGCAGGCTTGAATGCGATTGAATCTTGGACGTCGGATCCATCCCTAGCGAGTGAAACAGCTGATATGGAAGAATCTGATATCAGAGACAGATTACTGGCCAATGCGGATCTCGTGTTCAAATACTTGACCATTCGACTGCATGACACAAATACATCGATCACGATGAAGTGTCTAGACATCATTGAACAGTACATCACCGTTTTACAACTAGATGCATACCGCTTAACTGATTACGAAGCATCTGTCTTGTTGCCTAGTTTGATTGGAAGGGTAGGCAAAGTAACAATATAATTCTTTATTTACAATCAAACTAACCAATATCTTCTGTTTGGGATTAGTGCGGGGACAGCAAAGAAACTCTCCGAACACGGATCAGAGCGATTTTCAAACACATATGTAGTATATATCCTTTCAGCAAAGTCTTTCAAAGCCTGCTCGATCATGGCATCAAATCTAAAAACGCTCGGGTCCGGGCCGAATGTGCCGAGGAACTGAGTGCTCTCTTTCAACGACATGGTCTCAATGTCTGTCAGCCAGCGAAAGCGCTGCCTTTGATTGCGTCTTTGATCTCGGATCGAGATTCTGCTGTTCGCAATGGGGCATTGTCGGCATTAGCCAGTGCTTATTCTTCAGCCGGAGACATGATACTTAAATATGTGGGCAATCTATCCGGTAAAGAGCAAGATATGTTGAATGAACGATTAAAACGAACAGGAGCGCCCGCCTCTCCCAAAGGGACTCGACCTGTCGCAGAGTCTGCCATCTCACCTCGCCCAGCAGCTGTTAGTCGATTGGCTCCCAAAACCCTCCGAAGACCATCAAGCATGGGGCTGCAAAGCATCACAGATACAGAGTCGGTCAGCGCCACCAAGGGTATCCCCCATCGACCAATGTCGACTGCCAATACTATCACAAAGCTTGCCTCCCCTTCAGCCATGACACATTCGAAGCTACCACCCCTCGCTTCACAAATGTCCCTTCGTCAATCTGCCAGTCGTCGGAATTCACTCATCAATTCGTCTTTGCCTGCCCCACGACCACAGTCACATTTGTCAATCAAAGCACCTATGAATCACAAACCAATACCTCCTCCTGCCAGTCCTAGTACTTCAGACCATAATGCAAACATTCCAATCGCAGAGATCTTGTCGAGCGACGACATCCGAAGTACGGATGCACTCAAAGTAGTCCAGAGTGACATCGCCAATCGACCTGATTCTCTGATAGCGAGTGCTGATGGTCTCATAGATGCAATCGCGACACAGATGAGGATTGCATTCGAAAACCTCGACGCATCCACCCCACCTTTAACTCTGAGATTGTGTAAACATCTGATGCAAACGCTCTCCACCTTCTTCGATCAATCCCAACTCGCTACCGCGGTCTCCAAAGATGCTCTTGTCGCCGTCTTGGCCCAACTCACTCAGCGATTACAAGAAACAGCCGACAATCCAGTCAGTGAACATATCACTAGCTTGTCTAAAGTTTTAAATATGGTGTTGATCCGGATATTCCACAATGCAGACAGAAGTGCTTGCTTCGGGTGAGCAAACCTTGTGTTGCTACATTTTTGATATCTTGCTACGGCTGATCCAATGTCTCTCTTTAGTGCTCTCTTTGCTGTCCTCAAGTTGACCACGATTGATATGCGAGAGATTGAGGGCGAGGTAGAACTAGCACACCGTGCGAAGTACGCCGAGCTAGTCATGAAGGTCAGTACGCACTCGATGACTACCAATATTGACTGGCTCGCGTCACTTATGCCAAGCAATATGATCTTCGCTTGATTTTACTCCAGTGCTTGTGGAAAGTGTCAAAGACCGTGAAGGAATCTCTCGAAGATGGCACACTAGATCCACGAATTCTCCTGGGGGACATTGATGATTTCCTCGTATCAATCCCGCCAGCAGAATGGAGACGAAGAGCTAATGACAATGTGCCCTTGGCAGATATGCCGTTGCGGACAGTCAAGACGATCTTGCAGCAGGTGGTGACTATCTATGGAGAGGGGGTTTATGAGGCTGTCTCGGCTCTCAAAAATCCCCAAGATACGTTTGTATACCAGTATCTGTTCCGTCTGCTAAATAACTCCAAGGCAGCCGCTGGGGAACCACCTGTGAGCCAGCCCGCACGCCGGGCTGTTCCACTCTCCCCGGAACTGGCGATTGCTCCTCGCGCTACAGTCAGCTCCGCCATGCAGCAGAGTCCTTCGCGAAGTCCGTCGCGTTCGAGGCAGAGTTCTGCTCCCAGTATCGACAGTAATGGACCCAAACAGTCTCCTGGGCCACTTGATCACTTCGGCGAAGTAAACATCAACAACCTCTTGACGGAGGTTTTCGCCAAGATTGGCAGTCCCACAGAGTCTAAGAAGGTACGATTCTATCTTGAATTTGTTTTCGATCTAGCAATGTTTGTTGATTCTCCACTGCTTGCGGTGTTCGCATCTTTCAGGGTATACAAGAGCTTTATCAGCTTTTGAAGCTGCATCCGGAAGCCAATGCCAAAGTAGACAAATGGATCGGTGCTACTGGAACCTATTTTCAAGCTTATCTTCGAAGGGCGCTTCAAAATCTTCGGGCAGATGACCCAGATGTGGCGGAAGATGGAGCAGCGGTAGACTCAGAGAGTGTTGTGCCACCTCTTACCCCAGCATCTCGTCAGTATTGACCTGGTTTCTTTGCTCATCGACCCAATCCCGATCAGCAGAATGTGTGTAGAATTGGGCAGGATAGAGGCCTTAATGATCTCTGCTATATATGTATCCGAACTTTTCACAATATACCAATCGTACACCCACAGGTCCAAATTCAAACTTGATCTCTATCACACCCTCGCCTCCTGTGGGTTCGGCCAGCGAGTTTGCTCAACAGCAGCATTCGGCACGTATGACAAAGGCTGTCTCGCAGCATCTAGATCTAAACCGGTTACAGACGCTCTTTGGTTTTACCAACACTAATCCTCCTCATCAAGGACACCCCGCCTCAACAACCGCAGAACCATAATACAGCTGTACCTTTTCCCGATCATAAAACCGTGTGTTTAGTCTTTTGAGACGAGCTATTGACGTCATACAGCTTCGTCTTGATCTCTCTCTCCGTTGAATGTTATCTTTGTTTATATATCTTCAGCATCATACACCGTATCACTAGGCTCGTCTATATTGGAAGAACATCACATAGAAATCTTCCGTTGGTCTTCCTGTTTAATATCTTAATCTCATGATTGATTTTTTTAATCTAATTTATATTGTTCTATTGGAGCGGTATCCTGCCTTTAATTTGTGGGATCTTGGGGCTTTGTATCGTTTACCTTTACGATCAAGAGAGTTCGAAAGTTGCATGAGGGAACACATCATTGTCGTGTGCTTGGATGCATCTCTTTGCGCTACCTGACAATGAGTCCTCTTGCCAAGTAAGTATTTGCTACTGAGCGGAGAGGGGAAACAGTAAGATTGCCATGTTGATCAGGAAGTGATCAGTGCCCGCTATCATTTGGTAGAAAGGACTAGTGAAATCACTTGTTCCTGTGAATACCCCAACCTTAGTTTTGAGCTTGAGCTTTGCATTTTACAAAATCTTCTGAACAGACCTTCCAGCCATGATAAACATGCGCACTTTGTTCAAATCCTGAAATGTGTGACAGGATAGAGATCATACAGGTAATGTCTAAAGCTTGGAGTTACATGAGCAGATATTGATAAACTTGGGGCATTGATGATGGCATTAGAGAGAATCCTTGACAACACGTCCAGACAGGTCTAAACTTTGATGGTAAGTTACCGTCTAGGCTATGTTCTCCAAATTTGTCTCCCTTCAGATCAGTTGTGGCAGAAGGTGCTTGAACACAATTCTTTCTTGGATTCCAGGGTATGTGGCGAGATGGAGCCAGCCCAAGACTTCTTTGATGTGGGGTTTTGACAAGATGCACTGAAGATCTGAGTAGGCCAAGTAGTGCACAAGATATAAGGAGAGATACGTTCATCTCAGTTTAATTTTCCATCCTATGCAAGGACGATGATATAGAAACATATAAAACAACAAAGGGATCACATAAATTTCAGTGTGCAACCATGCCAAAAATTGCACAAACTGAGCTCATCAACCAGCCATGTCCGCGAAAGGCTACCAGAAGTTAGTCATGTCTCATGATTTCCTGCAATTCTGATGCCCTTCGATCCCACCTTATCAAGGAAAGGTGACAACAGCTTCGAGGGATTGTGAAGGTGGGTCAGATGAATATCTAACGCCCCAGTATCTTCGGAAAACTGCCACATTACACTGACTACTCGCTGCCAGAGATAGAGACCGTACTTAGGGGAATATTTCAGTAGTGCAATATACATATTGCTTCAGTACCTCGTGTACATCATAAAAGGTAACGGGCACCTCACTGCTCGGCAAGCACCGACTAGGGACATAGACCAATAGTCTATACTTTTGCGCGTGACCCAGGGTTTCCTGCGGATAATGTAGGGTCTAGAATTTTTTTATGCATGCACTGAGTTACTTTGCAAGTTTTCGTTTGAAATATTTTGTTGACTGTTTGATGAGCATTCGTAGAATCAGCTCTTATACATACTGGACCTTTACTCGTAGACGTTGGTTGCTGAAGTCAGGCCGTATTGGACAACACCTATATGAAAAAGGGGAGACAATGGAACAAGTGCTGATCAGTATCTGCGAAAGTGAAAAGGTATGTGCACGTGAATCTCACCTTCGGGGAACCAGAGGGCTGGGCAAAGGAGAAGTAAAATTAAGTTCAGTAAAGGTAATACATGACAATGGAACAATGTTAAATATTAACCAATCTCTTTTTTAGCTGATTCAACAGCGTCAGAACCGTGGCAGATGTTGCGGCCCATATCGATTCCTAGATAGAATGGCTTTATCAGTATGACAATGCTGCTGGGTGCAGGTCTCATCAGAAGAAAACATAGGCTTGACGTACCAAAATCTCCTCGGATGGTGCCAGCAGCTGAGCTCAAAGGGTTGGTGGCTCCAAGCATGGCTCGACCTTGCTTGACAACCTGATGAAGCGACTTAAGCAAAGGTATCCAATTTAACATAGAGAGCCGACATTCACGCTCACATCTTTACCCTCAAAGACAATGGCGACCACGGGGCCACTACTCATGAAGTTACACAGACCAGCGAAGAAAGGCTTTCCAGCCAAGTCGGCGTAATGCTTCTCGACGTGCTCCTTGGAGGGGTGCATCATCTTCAAGGCAACGATTTTGTAACCTCGACGCTCGAAACTTCAAGCAAAGATTATCAAATGGAATGAGGATCGCATATAATGATCTTAACGGTACGATTGTTTCATAGAATGGGGAAGATCAATCCAGTTTTCGCAGATAGACTCACCGTCCTACGATTTCACCCACCAGTCCGCGTTGGACACCATCGCATTTCACCACTGAAATCCGAGGCCATGAGATTGTATAAGTAGCGCATTGGACATTCAACCAAAGGAAACTCACTTATGAAGGTTTGTTCTGAGTTTGACATGATGGCACTTTATGATTTTGTAGATATTGATTGTTGAGGTGAATATGTTGAACGTGAGGAAGTCTGTGAGGAATGCTTTGAAGAACTCCGATCGAAACTCTGTCAACCTGGTATTTGTTAGGTTTGCGTCCGAGCGATCCACGTAGGGACCGTGTGGTTGTATAGCCCGCCGGGGACTCGGGACCCGCCTACAATCTGGCGTGAAGCGAGGGACTTGGTTAAGTTGTACCCGCCATCGCGCTGACCGGATAGGAGTCGAAGAAGACAACAGATGCAAAACATGCAAAGTACCGGAATCAGAAAATGATTTTCTGATATTTTGCAAGCGTTGTAACACACAAAGACAAGCATTGCGCAAAAGAATCAAAGAAGGAAAAATCAGATCAGACACAAACTCAGCAACGAAACTTTGGACACTCCAATGGTATTCCCATATCTAGCAAAATTCATAGAAGATACAAATAGATTTAATCATTTGAGCAGTTATCTGGATAGATAGCTGTACAAGATACTTGATTATGCCAATTTCTCATTATCTTATGCTCATGTTATCTTTTCAATTCTTTTCAATTCATTGTGTATTATTTCGGGCGCTGAAAGTTCTACAAGGGGTTGTTGTGAGAGCTTGGTAGACCGGTTCATGATGATAGACACATTATTGAGTTGTATGTTAGTTACATTAACGGTACTCAAAGTAAGTAGGCGGAACCTACCTACTTTTAGACCTAGAACCTAGTTTTTTTTGGCGGGGATTTTTGTTTTAAATATGTTTCCCAAAAATTTGTAGCTCTGAAGTCCCTCCGCCTACTTTTACCCCTCCGGCATATGTCTTGCCAATGCCTTGTATTGGCCGCCGGTAAGAACTGTCCATAGATCTAGTTCAAGGCTCCAGAATGGTCTTATCAGCCAAACATTCCACTTGAAAACCTCCATCTTACATTGGCTTATATGCCTACCGTCACTTCAACATTATGACAACTGTGACAGCAATCTGGATTGACAACTCTGAAGAAGCTCTACTGGTCTCCGTCCACTCTCTTGTTCAGGCCTTGAACACTTTCCTGATTGGGACCTGTCATCTACAAGAGTCTGATGCCAACTTAACACAAGTCCCATAAATTTTGCAGGGTGCTTTTGGCCTTGCAAGCTTGGTGCCCTGGAGAGGGAATTGTGTACTATATTGGCTGGTTTTGGTGTACCAGCAGGGACCCAAGAAGATTCACTTTGGTAAATTTCCTATACAGCCTCTTAACTCCTGTAGTTGAGACAGTACTCCATTTCCAAGTTGAGCAGAGTGTTCAAACTCTTGAAATGAACAACTTCACTTTTTGAACAAAGCTCAATCAGTCCTCTTGCTCTTGCAAGAGGATTGAGGAGAGTATTTTGGGGCAGATGAGAGTCAACAATTGATTGAAACCAGTACAAACTGTTGTTGCTGGATTTAATCTGATACAAAAACATTGGTCAAGAGGACATTGGGGTCAAGTGAGGTAAATTTTATCTTTCCAAAACCCCTGACCAGCATTGGTCTTTAGAAGGGTATCTTGGATTGTGCATAGTAATCTTCAGGTGGACTGCATCCCTGTACCCAATCAGGACCAAGTGCGTAAAGATTTCAACATCTCTTTATCTTTTGATAAAAGCCACACTACAAATGGGTGAGGGGTTTTGCACAACCAATCAAAACAATTTGGTTATATTTCGAAAGCAAAAGGGTTATTGCCCGTACATCAACTTTCAAATCTCCAAATCTTCATTTATTTTCTGAGAAAGCTGAGAGAGAGATACAAGAGATATGAATAAGACTGGGTACAATTAGCCCCATTCAAAATGGGCAAGGGGCTTGATTGAGACAAGGTGGTTGTATTTGCGGTTTCAAAAAACCTCTCAGCCAAACTCAAATGTTGAAGCCCCTGCCTGCTCACCAGGGAAGCCCAATAATACATAAGTCCCTCTACAGACACCTGAGCTTGCAAGGAAAAAGTGTCTGGCTAAAGAGGCACCTAGTTAAGTTAGAGTAAACCCTGCTCCGTTCTGGTGCGCTTCCAAAGCTTGATGCTCCTTTGCCAATTCACAATCCAACTTGAGGAGGTCGAGTTGATCTTGCTTGTCCTTCTTAGCTTTTGTGGTGGCAAGAGCCTCAACAGATGTATCATTGTCTTCCAAAGCCTGCTTCTTGTCCTTGTTAGGTAAGCCAAATTGTGAGCCAAGCATACCCACCATACTGGTTGTGGCCTTGGCTAGGTGGGCACAAAGTCATTGGTAGGTCTTGTTGGAGGCCTTCTGAATTTTATTCAACTCTTCAAAGTTGGATTGGATAGGTAAGGAAGATCAGACAGTCTTCAACAGACCTGTCTTACCCAATGATCACCTTGGTGTATTGCTTGGGGTTTGATTGCTGATGGCAAGTGGCCTAAGTCTAGAAGGACCTAGCGCAAGAACAGCATTGCCGGATCAAGAAGCATTACTTGAGAAGGATCTGATTTGTAAGTTTGGAGTAGGTTGACTAGAGGGTGGGGGTCTTGTAGGGGTGATGCACTTGCTAGGGTTGGGTAAGTTTTCTTCCTCATCATTATCTAATAAGCTATTACCCAGATTAAGGGGCTGGGTAGAATCCCAACCACTCTAGCTGAGTGATTGAGTTTCACTGTCAGAGGAGGACTCCAAACCATTTGATTGGCTTTGCTGCAATCTGACAAAAGTTTCAGCCATGCTCAGAGGGTTATTTCCTGTGTGTTGCCCCATGATTGAAATCAGATCATCATACAAGGGGCATGATCTGTTCAACATGTCTGTAGAAAAGTTAAATCAGTAAGTGAACAAAAAGGAGTATTGGGAGATCAGAGCATCAAGCTTACCTTTGGTATTCTTTGCAGCCAATGCCTTGATGGCCTCCTCCTGCTCTATAACAATCTCCAGATCTGTATCTGCTTGTAGCTCTTCAATTTCCTCCTTGGCCCTTGTCATGATTCCAGCGCCAATTGCATTGCGCCAAGCCTCTTTCACTGCGAAAATTAATCGACTTCCACAAGTGGAAAATGAACCCTTCGTGGGAAAACAATCAGTCAAAATCCATGAGTTGGAAAGTGGATGGAAAATGAGTGGGGCTTTAGCAAGGTCATAGAAAAAACCAATATCCTGAGCCACATTGATATGGGTAAGCTTTTGGTTACCAGAAAACCAGATGGATGAAAATGCCTGGGATTTCCCACAAGAAGTCCAATACTCAATTGCTATCCCCAGTGTGTAGGATACTGGCTGTGTCAGGCCTAACATATATTATGGAAATAATGGGAACTCTAAGTCTGCATGTTCATGTTATGAGGTTCAATAATTACTGAGTTGTGCAATCTATCTTTTGTGAAACACACATGTAACGGTATTTCCATTGCCTGGCCCTGGCCTTGCCCGCCTAATCCTGCTCAATGTTGCTCAAAGGTAAGTTGTATGCACCCTGTGCCAGCTGGATTTTTCCTGAGGCTGTGACTCAGCCCCAGCCCTGGCCTGCCAGCTCTCCCCAATCAGATTTTGAGGCCTGACAGTCTGTGCCCTTTCACACTCAAGCTTAGTCAGATACGCCCTGTGGGCATGCTGGCAGGCCTGAATTGTCAGCCCTGGGTACATACACATGTACCCAAAGACCAACTTGTGATCATAAAAACCTCATTATATATATCAGTAAACTCACTTAAATCCTAATTACATATATATAACATCACAAATCACATGTAATATGTGATATAATATTAATAAACCCAAATTACATATATATATATATATTAATAACCACATGTAACAATAGGTGATATATAAATAAAATACTTTAAAACATTAAAACACACATTATAACTCAGTGTCAAGAGTTATTATGCTTATATTAAATAGTGTACATAACAATAACACATGTAAATAAGCATATACAGCAAATACAACTAAGAACCCTGAACCAATGTAGTGATACAAACAAATATCACTACACTTAGGTTTAGAGAAGAAGAGTATATAAAACCTCCCTCAAACTTCAAAAGAGAGGGGATAATCATCATTACCTACCACTTTTAGAACAATAAAAGTTATACTGAAGTACATTTTCAAGAGTCTTATACATATAAGACTAGTTATATCCTTCTTCAGGTTTGATCAGTCCCCTAACTCAAAGTAAGTAAGATACCTTCTCTCTTTCTGTATCCTCTAATTCCCCTTAGTAGAGATAACCAGGTTAGTGACCTTTGAACAATCCAAGGCTAGTGACCTACATACAAGCACTGCAGGTTGGTGAACTGTAGAACAACCACGAGTTGGTGAATTTGGAATAACCAGACTAGTCCACTTAATCACTCTTTAATCTGTTAATACAAAGGTTAAAGGAAGGACTTGGATCCATCCTTCACTCTCACTCTCACCCTTTTCCTTTCCTTTATCTTTAAATAATTGTAATTACAATATTCATTACAATATAAAATTATAAAGTATTATTACTAAAAACAACATAACCTACTCATTAGTGAGCTTATAGTACTCCCAAAGAGTAACTACCCCTCACATGAATGACCAGCTCTGTGTAATTTTTTTCCCAATAAAGAAAATGGTTCTTTTTGATCAATGTGCACTCAGTATAGCCCATTTTGACATCCAAGTGGACTTGTAAATCTTTCACAATTTTACCACCTAATTGAATCACAAAATTCTCAGCTAGAAGAGTGGCATTCTATATATGTGCCCTGTTTTCAGATCTTCCCATTGGGCCATAATAATCCAAAAATATGAAAATCTGAAGAGCTATATTTAATACTCATGCACAAGGACCAAGTTTGTGTGGTTTGGTATACTCAATCATTGCACAAGAAGTTCTTGGTGTAACCAGTCCAACACATTTAGAACCTCAATTCTATACATTGTATCTGCTACTCAGGTCAAGGATTTCAGTGCCTTCAGGGCTAAATATTGTGACGTAATTTTTGCAATGCTCTACATGTGACTTGTGGGTATGGTGATGTGTAGATTTTGTGTCTTTTCTTACTATTTATGTTGCAAAGTATTGATGTGTGGTTGGTGATACAAAACTGTGTGATAGCAGAGCTTTCCCTAATGAGATTTTGTTGGAATATCTGTCCCAAGGCTATGAAAGATCCTCAGAGTGGATTTAGGGAATCCACATATTTTATCACAATTTCCTCAAAAAAAGATTGAGGGACATCCCGCTTCAAGTCACAATTATCTTGATTGGGAAGGAAGCATACATGGTGAGTACAGAGTCGATAGATTCCAGATAAGACAATAAAAAGATGACTTTCAAAAGAAACAAACAAGATAAGAGTAATGACAAAAGTCAATATGTTTCTTGAGCAATAGTATTTCTAGCGACTTAGTGAGATGAGAGCAATGCTCTTCTTGTCAAGAAGATAGTGTACTTCCCCCTTTTCAAAAACTATCCAAGCACAGTGAGCAATAACCTCATCAATGTGTGTTAAATATGGTTTACTAGTTGTTTCAAGCCGTAGGTGTGCTTCTAGGTCAGGCTCACCAAGACGAGTGAATGGATTTGGCATTGCTTCAGGAACAGGTGTATAGTATTGTACCAGGAGCCACGTGTCACTAACAGGAACTTGGCCATCTTCTGGGGAGCGTTGATGGGTGAATATGTTCATGATCTTGCCGAACAGAGTAGCTCCATTTGATCGAGAAATGACATGGATCACACTGTTATTAGAATTCTTGTTGTAAGTCTGGTAATTCATACCATTGTGTTCAATTCCGTTCTTAAACTCTGCTTGAGAAGAGACTGGCGAGTACTTCTTTCTTTCCTCTGTGGACATCTTGCACCACTCGCTGGAAGACCTCCAATCTTTATCATTAGCGTGGATTGCATTCAAGCGATACACCAATTGATCTATAGTTTCATCATCAAGAACTTCAGATGCAAATATATTATTAAATTTGAGAGAAGAGTCTAGTGGCTCAAATATCCTTCGTAGCTGACTAGCATATGGTCTCAAGCCCTGCGGAAGCTTGGTCTCATCTCGCAGTAGGGCTGACAGATTCCCCATTCGACAAAAGCTTTTAACAAAAGTCACTTCCATTTCACCTTTAGAAATTTCAATGTCAGTGAATAAACCAATCTACTTGATCAAAAATAGTGACTTTGACTTACCGAGATGATTATTATGTGCCGCTTTGAGGATCGATCCCATCAACCTCTCATAGGGATATGCCCACCAAGATCGCACAGGTCCAAAGTTCTCGAGGCAGTCAGCAAGATGAATTGCCATGTGATGGTTTGGGACCAGGGAACAGTGTGGAAAAAGCTTGAGGCATCCTTGAAGGTATGTTTGAAGATGAATTCGATATTTTGAAATGCAATCAGAGGTCATGGATCGTTTGAGTGCCAGCTTTGTTAAGCATACTAAGTGAGAAAAGTTATGAAGTAAAGCTGCATTTGACTTGCTTGAACCAGTCCACAACACAGTCAACACAAGAGGTAGCTGAACAGTCACAAGTGTTCTCCATTCATCTGCTTTCAACTTCCCATGACCTTGGTCACCAAGCTGCTTGATAGGACGTGATATCCAAGTAGGTACATGTACTCTAGGTAAGAATTTGTTTATTGACTGAACCATATTCAAATCAAATACTACTTTGTTTTTGGGAGGATGAGAATAGCTTCCATCCCAACCATAGTAACAATCATCCAGCGGGTCAAAGGAATCATCCCCAGATGATGTGTCCGCTCCTAGTTGTACCTCTGCTATGGATACGCCAGCTTCATCTTCAGGCTGATTATTAGTAGAATGCTGTCTGATTCGTGTCTTAGAGCTTGCAACTAGATCCCGGATTTGAATTGCTGTCATCGGTCTTAAAGGAGCGGTGTTCAGGACATCTTCAGACATTGCCCAAAATCGTGTCACGTGGCGAGCAAGGAGACCTAGAATAATATTATGCATTGAGTCTATAATGTGATAATCTGTGACCTTCCAGTAGTCTAGCTCTAGGATAACTGAATACCGGACATCATGTTCTTTGAATATCTTTTCACGTTCTTTAGCCGTGGGTGAATCACGTGAAGCAGTTGCCCACGTTCTATGTTCCTCTGAAGTTCGTGGTACCCAAGTACTCTTATCAATATTATCAATTTCTGATCTAGAAAGGTGACAAAGCGAGCAGAACGCATCGGAACTGTGGCCTGCCATACCAAGCGCTCGACGACATGCTGGTAGATCCGCTATGAATGTTAATAATCCCGCTCGAATAAGCCGACCATCTGGGTAGCGAGGTGTTCTGGTTAAGAAAAGTCCTCTATGCCACAGTTCTTTCAGATCAGCAATAACAGGCCCTAAGATCCAATTGAATCGCTCAAGTCCAGGCTCCTGAGGTCCAGGCGCTACCGCAGCAAGATATATATTTTCAGGCAAGAATCGGGTAGTGTAGGGTAAGGTCAAGCAAATCATGACAATGAAGGTATCAGTTGCTCTATGCCCCTTGGACTTGTTTCCATAAGGATTTATACCGTCAGTGTACATTGCAAATGTCATGTTTCCTGACTTTGATGTAAATTGAACACCATCTGGTCCACAAAATGTTTTCCAGATCTTCGTTTGATGGATGTCGTTGATAGCTTTTTCTCTATCAAAAGGTTTTTGTGATTCTAAAAGTGACTTGTCAAGTTCTTCTTCCATATGGGGTCGCGATATTAGACGGGCAATCCAAGTGATCAAGTCTTGAACAGCATACTTTCGGATTGGGCGGCCATTTGATTGAAAGAGCGGTGTTGAGCAGATTTTTGGGCTATCTGTTAATTGACTGAGCGATTTTTGTTGCTTGTTTAATTTGTTGTTTTGATCTAAAAGCTTGAGGGTTCCTGGAACCTGATCGTGAAGATAGCAACATATAGTGGAAGAGTAGTCTAACGGATAGAGGGCAAAACACTCTGGGCAACAGATATAATATTCCAACATAGGATCTATCTTCAACCATTGCATGATGGTTTGGATTGTGCTTGGGATTCGTTGTATTGCAAGCTGAGTTGTGTATTTGATTTGCTGAGACACATCTTCAGGAGTAAAGCCGGAAGATATTATATGGATTTCAATATTGTTTTTTTGTGCTTGTAGAAGCCAGGACAATTTATTGAGTGAGGTATGGTCGAAGATAGCCATACATGAGGTAATCAAAGATGTGTGAATAGCAATGGGATTGTCCCCCTCCAGTGTATGAGCGATGAAATTGCCTGTGGGTTTGAAGAGAGATGTATTAGTGCTACAATTTGATCAAAATGAACTTGGATAAGCTGGATGGCACTTTCTTGGATCAAATTTAGTAATATCATCATCAATCTCCATCTCATTATTCATATGGGAGCTAGCTTCTAAGTTGAAGCGAGTTGACAAGGAGGCTCCAGGTTGGTGAACCAGATTTGAGTTCCTGTCTGGCGGCCATGGATCTTCATCATTGGAATCTCCAGAGGAATCTGAATCCTCAGAGTCATCAAGAGCCTTATCGAGAGCTTCAACGACTTTCAACTTTTGATCGTTCAACTGATGAGAAGCATAAGTATCGTGTGTTACTTGCAGGCCTTGGTGTTTTCTTCCATTATGAAAATGTGTTGATTGGATGCATTTCGAGCAGAGACAGAGATATGTCCGCATGATGTTGTTTGATGGAATGTGGATAGGCTAGTTGTTTATCCAGATGCGCTGGGTGGGGGAATGTGCCAGAGAAGGTGAGAGTGATCTTCAAGGCAGAAATCGGAACTTCTAAAATAGGAAATGCGGGGCTGGATAGCAGAGGGGAATAAAGCAGAAGAATTACTGCTGCGGGGCA